>JAAOAS010000387.1:0-85797 GCA_013396035.1 Fusarium pseudocircinatum
TTAGGATATCTTTTGCTGAGTTTACCTTATATGTCAGTATTTTGCTTCTTGATGGCTAAGTATATTGGCAAGATCACATGCGCATGCTGCCTTTCTGTTATTCTGACTCCTTCCACTCTTCATTAAATACTTGGCTAGGTAGGTAACTTACCTTCCTTGACCCTGATGCAATAAGCACTCCTTCCATGGTTCTTAACAAATTGCCGCCTGACCGAAAGGACAAGGTACCTACCAAAGTTGGTATCCTTCTCAGCTTCTCCCTTCTTCATCTCTCTCTTTATCTCTGTATCATAACTTTGAATAACTTCATTTGTTGTACGAAGCCGCTGTGCCAAAAGGTTCAACATCATTTCTTTTATGAGGCAAAAGACGCCACAGACAACATGCCTCAAATCAAATATGCCACCACGATACCACAGATCTACGATACAACCATCATCATTGGAGCTTGTAGAGTGATTCCTCACGATGGTGAAGGCAGTGGCTTTGATATGGGCCAATGTTAGTGGAATGACGCCCGCATGGACCAGAAACGTCTCGCCCAACTCGGCCGCCATCAAACGTGGCTCAGTCCTCAGGCAGCTGACGGTTTTGTCAAAACCTACTCAAGCGAGATGATAGGCAGAATACTTCTTCATATCCGAGAGGCTTGTGATAAAGCAAAGGAGACACATTTGCCCACCGAGATTCTCGTTATCCTCTACGGCCTCGGAAACCCTGCAATCGGCTGTCATATGGATTGCACCAAGGACTTCCTACACCGTGATGCAATAATCACTCCTACGAAGATTCTCAACGGACTGCCGCCCGGCCGAGATGTAACTTTGGCCATGCGCATGTTTTCTACGGTTTCCGGGGGGTATGCCTACTCGTTGCACGAACCACAGCTTGATGAACTCACGAGGGCTTATCAAGATGTCCACAAAACAGCCGGCTCGGATGGAACATTGATCAAGCAAGCTTTTACCGAAGGAGACGTCTTGGATTACCGGAATTCCAAGAAAGAGGAAATGCTGGAAGAACACTGTCACTATGAGCTTGCGCTCTGGCTCCAGCAAGCTCCAACAAGCCCCGACGACACAGATGGTACCACGGTAATCGAGGACAGAATACTGCAATTCAGGGACCCGTATCCTCGGGAGACAAGGCTGCAGCGTCTGGCCAGGGAAGCCTCGTTAGCAACGGTAGTGATCTTTCGGCTGTCAATGGCATTCTTGACGGACAACATGGTTGCCAAATTCAAGCTTAAACGCCCTCTGGACCAGACTTGCCTCGAGTGGGAAATGCCTCGGTGGCTTGAACGCCGAGCTAATCTCACACGCTCGAATGAATGGTACGAATTATTCACGAAAGAGGAGGAAATAGAGACCAGGGCCGGATTGTTGTGGAGTAGATACACACGATTCCGCCTTTATCTACGTGCAGCTCACTTTGAAACCTACTTAGCTGAAGAAGAGATTAGACATCCACAAGAAAGCAACGAGAGGGCCTTAGCTGACATCGAGAGTTTTTTTGATTTCATACTGGACCAGGTCGAGGAATTGGCCAGCGCCTGCAAGACAATTTTTACCAACACGAAAGAGGAGTACGGGGATGAACCACTGTGGCAAATAGCTCAAGATCCAAACCGTTCTGAGGGCTTGAAAAGTACGTGTAAACTGCTCTCCGAAATGACGTATGATCAATATCCAGTGGTCTACCCTCGGGAGTAATAATGAGAATGAGAGAGCAGAGATAAGGTAGGTAGTTATAACAAAGAATGCTAGTTTTCAAGACTTCCTTCCACCAACAGCAAAAACATAACAGTGATTCAGTCTAAATATCTACTGAATTTACCCAAGTAACACTAAATTACAATGAATTATCTTAAAAAAAATACGTAACTTACCTAAATCTATTAATTCCTCAGGATAGAAGTTGAAAGTCTGCTTACCTCCCCTCAGGGCGAGGAACAGCAGCAGAACAGCTTACACCAAAAATCGTTACTCTCCCACCAAAGGCTGGCCGCGGTATTTCCTCACCCCATAGCCTCCCCTAGACTCGTGTATCATTATGTGTAACCAGAAAGGAGTGCAAATGTGCAACTCGTGTCACTTACTACTGCAGCACAGCCTCGAGGCAAGGGGCCCCCCAAAAAGAATACGGCTCTGATGAAAGTCTGGAGGATACAGAAAGAGAATGTCCACCGGTAACTCAATCGACAGTATGGAGTAGGCTGGCCCTACTGTAATCATACAAATATGATCTATTGGGTCCCGAGGCCTAGGTATTTCGTACATCCGTTACACCCCGATTTCGTCTATCGTTTCTGTCTCTTACAACACTTCTCCGCTCGATCCCTTTCAATGTCGACCGAAGTAATCGTCACCATCGTCTACTCCACTCTTGGCTTGGTGGTGTCGTGTGTTGGGTTGTTCTTTGCGTATAAGTTGTATCAGTCCAAGAAGTGGCCTCGTGTGAGGAAGGCTTTTAGATGGATGAATCCGTTCTGAGGTTCCTCATGTGTCGTTGCAGGTTGGTCATGGTCCATTCGAGTGCAATCAATTCCTTTGAGAGCTAACTCCCGGTGACAGTTGTATTAGATTCGTTGATGAGTATATGTGAGCCGAGTGAGAAAGCCTCGTCTGGTGAGGGGCAGTGGCTCGGGGACACCAGTTGTGTCGTATGCACCGCGGCCCATGTTGAAGCATTGAAAAGCAGCGCAGTCTCAATTTGTATCATATTTTTCATGAAGTAATTATGATACATGTTCAGCATGTTCAAGCACTCGATTATGGATCGGCTCAAGACATTGTTGACTTGTCGGTGGTGGTAGTTGGAGAGCATCACCATTCGTCAATGTCCTCTCTGAATCTGTGTGAGACAATGCACTGGGGGACAAACAAGTCAGGCTCAACTCATGAAAAGGTAATGACATGCAAGTTCGAACCTAGGAGGAATAGAGAATGTCCTTGGAATCATGAAAAGCATCGCGGTTGTTTCGACATCGCTTTGGGGGTTGTGCCTTCGATGTAGTGCTAGGTAGGCGAACCAGGCACTTAGACAAGAGATAATCAGTCCAGGAATCGTGCTGACAAGGGTAACTATAGCATCTGTTGATAACTGAGTCATACTGAAAAACAGATTGCGAAACGGAAGGATATTGAAGTTGATTCGAGTGAGAGTGTAAGGACTGTGTTGGTGATACAGATGCAGGGCCATTCTCTTATATACCACTAGGAGCTCTCATGGTTGGATTGCAGGCGTCCCCACTTGGAACCTGACGAGCTTAAGGCCCCTGACACAACATAAAGAGAGTGCGTCTCCAATGACGCCCCATATAGGGGATGCAGTTTGAATGCGTTGAGGTGGGGTACAGTGACTACAACTACGGCATGGGATGACGCTAGGTAAGCCCAGGTAGTGGAAGAATCCCTGTTGATGGTCATGTCTTGGATCTTCTCCGTCCGCGCCGAGCGGCCGACTTAAGAGAATCTGAGGTACTAATTGATTACTTGGTTGCTTGATTGATTGATTGACTGATTGTGTGCGTGTGCCAATTGCATGAGTTGAAGGTGATGGTTGAGACGTCCATCTCCCACAACAACAGCCTCATACGGTCCCATGATAATCCCATCATCTATCAAGTGTATGTTTACAGGAAGGCCACTTTCCATAGATACATGATACATCTGGCATGGTGGGGAGAAGCATTTTTTTAGCTGTATTTTAGTTCCCGTCTTGATAAACGTGGGGAGGCCTCATCTTCACTTCAGCCTCAGCCTTAAGAAATTGGTTTATATGTGAATGACAGGCAATAGTAGAAGGAGATTGACATCATGTTGGCAGAATACATCTGAATTATATTCCTTGCAAGCCCCAATTTTGATATAGATATAAACATATTTACTGAAGAAATTATCCCGACACAACCTGTTCCCAAAAGCACGACGACTTTTATTCATCTTGTCATGCTGCAACTGGGTCCAGGTGCAACAAGTTGTTTTGCCCGCCGAGTCGTGCTGGCGGTGGAATCCCAATCCGCCTCTGCCCTTGTCCGGCAACGTTCCGGTGGATCGTAGGTGGCAGTCGGGGTAGGTTTTCGCTTATAAGTAAGAACTCGATCGAAGTTTCATGTAAGGACTGCATCTCAATGCTGTGGATGTATTAGATGCAGGACACATTGCAAATAAGAATAGTACTCATACCTCGGACGAGTTGCACTGATGTGTGTAATGATGAATTCGATAGTGGCGGTCTCAATGTCGTTGCGGGTGACATGTCGGCGCTGAAGGGCAAGGTATGCGAACCAAGCACTTAGACATGATATGAGAAGTCCCGGGATCGTACTAATAATGGTTATAATTGAGTCGGTTGAAAGATGCACCATAGTGATGAGATGGATATATATGAAAGGCTTGCAACCGAGTCTAATTCTTGAGAAATATACGGTGCATTGCCTTCTCCAGCGAACAAGACTAAAGGTACCTTATATATATATATATATATATATTTGTTGTGTACGTGATTGGATACTCCATGTCGTTAAGGGTAAGGAAGTTGAGAAGCCGGTGGAGCTAGATGACAGGGGTAAGAACAGGGATTCTCATGACACCTCCCCCAGCTGAGCCCATGGCATATATATGAGCGGGCGTTTTTACCATTGACCGTCATTCAAGCCTACCTAGCTACCTTGGTAAAGCTTTTAGCTATCAGGTATAGCAGGCTGTATCTGCGGGGAGCGTTATGTATTGTAACGTGAGGAGACGAAATTGCTACATTTTTGGACGATTTCTTGGGAAGCGGACTAATGTAAACAGTGCACAGCTTCCATGCTCTAGACTTCGAATTCGGTGATCCTATACTCCGTACTCTGGAGGTAAATCCTTGAGGTCTAGCGCGACGATTGGCGTGGGCCATTAACGCGTCCAATGTCACCACTTAAGCGCGTCATGTCGCGCAGCCAGCTTGAGCCCCACAGTCTCAGTCTCGTCTCAGTTCCCGTAAAGAGGTTGATCTATCTCACCTCTCTCTATTTACTTCATCCACTGTAACATTGACCTAATTGTTTCGATTCCCGTTTATACACTCAAAGACCTGTCCTCCTCCTAACCAAAATGGCCCACAAGCGCAAGCGATCCGTCTCTGAGCTCTGTGCCTCTCCCTCATCAGTCTCATCCTTCGACTCTCCTCCTCGACTCGGCAACTCCATTACCAATCCTTTCGCGATCATGGCATCGACGCCTATTCATCTTCACAGTCGAACCATGAAGCGATTTCGCGATAATCGACCTTCAGAAGAGACAATTCATGGTAAGTTTGGATCCAAATAGCCGTGCACTATATGTATGCTAATTAAGTTTAGAACGTACTCTCAATATGCTTTACTCTGCCCAGAGTCAGCATCAACACACTGAACTTCCATCCGAGAACATACAAACACCACCTCAACCTACTCAACCTGAATCAAACCAACAATCTCTCCACCGGTTCTGGAACATCTCTTCGGCGCCTTCGGCTCCGACAACCAACCTGGGTCAAACACAACTCACCCCCTCGAACTGCGACGACTGTGGTGCTAGTCTCAATAGTGGCGACGATGGCATGGAAATCGATGGTACCGACAACGGGGAGCACTCGTGCGGTGCTTGTGGCAAGCACGTTTGCTTCAGCTGCTCTGTGAGCAACCTTGGCGAACAGCGACGCTGTCTTCAATGCGCCGGTCGAAACGATCGACCTTCACGTGCGACATGGAATAAAGTCACTGCATCAATGTTTTGATTGGATATTGTATGGAATTGGGTAATGGAAAAGGATTAGCGACACTTTGGGTTATTATAAGGCGTTCAACTGAGGCAGCATACAAGGGGGATACCATTTGCACCATTGCTTCGAATAGCATCATCGGTAGGGTTTGTGCAACATATTTATGTAGGTAGTTAGCATCGCACGTTTTCGTGTAACATTTGACGACAAATACATGTCAAAATCATATTGAAGCATCATGAAGCAAAGCACCTAACAGAGTGATCTTATTAAAAATGAGTATGACAAATCGAGTCTATAAAGCAAACGCAACCACACAACAAGGATGTGAACATCTAACCACGTCGGCGAGTGGTAGGGCTCTTCTTGGGAGTAGCAGTGGTAGAGGAAGAGGGTGTCAGAACAGCAGGCTTGGCCGCAATGGGGGCAGCAGGTTGCTTGCCCTTGGCCTTCTCGGAGGGAGCGTTCCAGTAGAAGATCATCTGGAGAGCAAGGATAGCGTTGAGGACGAAGCCGGAGACGAATCCATAGAGGATGAGCTTGTCGTCAACCTCCTGGAGGGTTGTAAAGATTCGGGACAAAGAGCCAGCGAGGTAGTTGAAGACCTGAATTATCGTGAGTAAATTTGCGATTGAATATCGACGAGTAGAAATGACTTACAGCGAAAGCGCTGAGCTGACCAGTGCCACCCTGCTGGAAGATGGTGAGAATCTGAGGCAGCTTGCTGGAAACGCTCAGAACACCAGCACCAGCCTGGAGGTAGCTCAAGGTCTGCGCATCCACAACATTCTCAGCAAACAGTGTAGCAACAGTTCCAGCAAGCGCAGCAACAAAGACAGCTGCCAGACTAGCACGACCGCTATAGTTCAGAACAAGCACCGAGATGATAACGTTCTGTCCCACGATCAAGGCAGTCTCGCCATAAGTGCTGAAAGGAAAGCCATTTCGGAAGTTGTAGGCGAGCGAGATGATGTACGAAGCCGTCTCGAGAAGGTAAGAGAGGAAAGATACACCCTCGGCGGACTTGGAGTTGATGAGCTTCAGGATCTGGGGAACCTTGACGATGGACGAAGCGGCGATGATACCGATGCCGAGAGCCTTGGAGACGGCAAACTTGATGCATTCGGCATCCTCAATGTTGACGTCGAGAAGAAGAGACTTGTAGCAGGTCTCGCCGATGATGGAAACGCCCAAGTCGCGAATCGGCGCGGGGAGGTTATGCGTGATGGGAGTGATGGCTGATTTGAGGGCGTCCATGGTGGTCTGATTTGGTATTACCAAAAAGAAGGTGGAAGAGAAGCTGATCGAAGTTCAGCGATTATACAAAGAAGTATTTCAGAAGGAGTGTGTGTGAGAGAAGTAGACCAAGACGTCACAAAGCTCGGAATTGCTTGTCTCAACTTTCAGAAGAAGAGGCCAACGAAACAGTACGTGATGAAATTGGAGATGGCCGTTGCCTCATTGGAGTTAGTGGAGTCAACCCTGGTTCTGCCCTACGACAAAGTGGCTTACCCTACATCAGCGAATTCAACGGCCTCTGCTCCGGGTTTTCGGAACAGATTTGCCTGGTTGGGCTGTCAATTAAAAATGGACCCCTGTCCTCGAGCAAACAATGACATCAGTGCCATGCTGTTTCACAAGATGCTTGTTCATTCTCACGTTGTACATACCGTCCGTCCCGTTTACAAAAATATCCGAATAAACTGATCTATCAGCCTCAAATGACGCTGAGGGAATATGCAAGAATCTTCGAGATTATTCAGCCCATGCCAAACCATCTCACAGATCTCGGTGGGGGGTTCAGCACACACCGTTTCTGCGACACAAGCAAAAAAGTACAGTACAGTAAGCTCAGCCACAAGAGGGAACCAACCAGGTTTTGAAAACAGCTATTTTCGTGTTATGGGCTTAGATTACCTTACACAGCCGTAGACCGTTGCGAAAATGAAAGTGAAGGAATCCACTTCTATTTCGACTTGTTGGACTTTTGTACTGCCTGCTCCTCGTGGGAGGGATCACCCGGGGCGCCTACAACAGTGATGCACGTGTCAGGCCACAAGGGGCCGGCAGTGAAGGGTTGCTGCAATGTGATATGATGTCTGTTTGCGTTATGATATGTCAGTTCATGATGCGTTGTGTTTGTTTGTCGGAAGTGACGCTGTAATTGTAGATTCCGATGGGGGGATCGGATGGTTATAAACACCGCAGAGATGATTAACAAGACAAAGGAAGGGCAGTGTAACAAAGAGATTGAAGAAACAAAAAGATCAACATGCAAATAACTTAGGTAGTAGGTACCTACCAGCTCCGGATGATACAATAGTCAGCTGCTTATTGTGCTATACTGTACCTTACTGTACAGAGCATCTGCTAGTGAGCAACCTTTTGTCAGCCACCCGCAGTCTCCCAGGCACATCCATGTAAGAGACCAGTCAAATCATGGAACCAACGCTTTTCCTCTCACTCTCACAAGCACCAGCAGCAGCAGTAGCAAGCGTCTTTTTTTCTTGTCTTTCTCTCCTTGTCTCTTTGTGCCTTGTTTGTCATTGCCTTGTTCCTGTGCTCGTGCTCTTTTTTCCCTCTCTTCCCCTTGAATACCTACCTAAATAAAAAAGATCCTCGTCTTTCTGCCCACTTCTTCGCCAAGTCTACCCTGGTCAACTCTGCCTGGCATTGCCTTGCCTTGCCCTTTTCACTCAGGTAGTTTAGGTTGACATTGTCATTTCATTCATCAGCTGGGCTCCATTTCATATAAGGTATTGGATCCCAACCCGAACCTGAACCTGAACGGGACTTGATCGGGTCTGTGCTACTGTGCACTTTTGCGACTTTTTATCGTCGTCTTTATCTTTTTATATCACTCTGTTGTTTCTCAAGAGTCTTGCCGAATGCACCATCGTCCTCGTTTACGGCATCATTACATCTTGTCCATCTTGGATATCGATATCGATCCGCTGACCGCCATCCACGTTTCCCCGCCATCTGCCCTGGATGTGAGCGCGCCTTCATCGTGATCTTTTCTCGACAACCTCTCTTCTCACCTTCATCTTTAACCTCACTATTCGCCCCTTGCTCTTCAACTATGGCGGCCCCTCCAAAGACAGAAGCCCCGCCGGGCGCAACATCGTCAACCCCGCCGCCTCCGGTTATTGAGTATTCGTATATGTACGAGAAGGATAAAAGCCCTTCCAAGTTATTAGATGCTCTATTAAGAGCTATCAGCCGTCATATTGTATGCGCGCACTCTTTCTTTAACCACTCGGTCCCAAAATTGGCAATATTCGAAAGATCGCATACTGACCACCTTACGTCATAACAGATACTCGAGATAGGCGATAAAACCGTTTGTCACCTTACCCCGGAAAAGCTGGCCGCCTTCTACAAGGCTGTCGGAGGCGATTATGACTGTAAGTGCCATAGCGACTTTGTGCGACATATACCTAACCTTTAAAGCTCTATTTGAAATGCCACACGAGTCCATCTCGTACATCTGGCAAGTTACTGGATGTCAACACACACTACAGCCAACCGACGACGATTTCGCACCACCTTCAATACCTGCCCTTACCGCACGAGGCTTCTCACGATGGGAATCTCTCGAGATCCTTCTCGGTCCCGAGGAACACGTTCCTTTCTTACAGTTCGCCGTCAAGAACTGGCAGCTAAAACATCCCGAGACAGGCGCAGACTTTCCAGCCGACCTACCTCCAACTGTATTCCCAACACAAGCAGACGCCGAGGTGGATCGATGGCACAAGTCGTGCGCCGAGAAGTTACGGAAAGAAGCAAACGCTCGAGAGAGGGAGGCATACAGAGAAGCACGAGATCCGACGGGGCCTGGTGAACCTCCTGAAGGACCAGAGCCCAAGTTCGCCTACTCCCACGTGAGAGGAAGTGCTTTTGCTGGAACCCGAGCCAGGCCTGAGCGACCGTTGTACAATCATGTGCCGGGCAGACATGCAGGAGGGCGACCAACCAGACCTTCACCTGAGAGGTACAACAGCCGCTCTGACGAACATGCCCGACGACGAAGCTTCTCCGATTATAACCAGCAACCTTCGCCAGATGTACCACCACATGCACCGCATGCGCCCCCGGGGTCTTATCTGGACCCTCATGCGAAGCGGCCCGCACCGCCCCGTCGACACAGTCAGCCCAGGCACTATTCTTCAGACTCTAGTGATGATGAGCCGGTTCCTCCTCGCGCGAAGAGAAGACCTGAAGCGAGCCCGCCTTCGCCGACGACTCGTCGATATTCACCTACGAATGATCGCCCGCCTCCTGTTGCCAGCAATCCACCCCCAACATTCCGGCCTCATCGCGCAGATGGGAGAGCTTCAGACGATTCCACCCGCCGAAGATCAACACACAGCCCCAGCCTGCGAGAAAAGCTGACCGAGAAAGTCTCAAACATTCTCCCCAACGGACTCAGCAGCAACCCAGATCGCACCAGAAACCCACCAAGAGCCCCATCCTACAATACCGACTCGTCCCGCGGACGCCGAAGCCGAGACCGACTTCCTCCATCTCGCCTCAGCAGAAGCTACTCCGACATATCAGGAGCTTCCTCAGAAGCAGAGTCCAGCGACGAAGATCTCAAGCGATCAAGACGAATGCGTGAAGAGCGAGATAGAGAAAGGGAACGAGACCGCGAGCGAGAACGAAGGGGTCGGCAACGGGAACTTGACCGGGAAAGAGAAGAAGAAAGACGTGATCGGTACCTGCGCCGACCGGACATGGAGAGACGGACTAGCAGCCATGCGGATGCCGAGCGAAGACGCGACTATCCCGGATGGGACCCGCGATCTGAGAGGAAGAGATGGGAGAAGCGCATGCCGCCTGATGAGCGGGGGACCAGTCCCCTTGGGGTTTCTGGGAGACGGTATGCCGAGCCGGCGTACCCTTGATCTGGGGTATGGGTTTTAATACCGAGATTGGTATGCATAGATGACAAGTGTTGAGCACTGAGAGCGATATTGAGCACTTTGGGATTTCATATGGATTTATCTTGGATATAACGAGATATAGGGTTTGCAGAATATGGCGTCTGGATAGACTGAGGGAGATAATGACTATGAATACATATACTCCATGAAGCACCAAGCATTTATTCCTACCAAGTTACTTTACTCACTTTCTTGACATCTAGTCCTACGACAGTCTCTATATAACTCCAACTATTGCTTCTCCTCGACATCACCAAAACAGCCTCTCCTCCACTCAGCAACCCCACGGTTACGCCATGGCTCCATTAAAGTGCCGCGATCACGGTAGCTAAGCCGGTCCAGAGCGGGCTTCTCCCGGGGTTATAAGCTACAAGGGTTCCTCAGAGTCTGGCCCCTCACCAAGGCTCAACCAAAATTCGAAAACCCCTCTCACTAGGCGAGCCAACGAGAAATGTCGAATTGCCATCAGGGGTCTCGTAGCAGGCCAAGATTTCTTCTTCAACAAAACGAATGCCGTTGTTTACGGGTAGCGGGCCGAGAGATGGAGCCTCAACTTTACAGCTTTATAACAGTGCTCGAGAGACATAAAATCGTAAGAAGTAAGCTGGTATTATGATCTACGTTCAACAGTCAAGTCTGTTGAGCTACATCATACGGTTCCATTTCCATCTGCATCCCTTCCCCCGTCGTAGATGATCATCGCCAGGTTCTAGTGGATCTCGGTACGCGGTTTAGGACGGTATTCCATGGTAATTCAACAGTCTAGAAAAGCTCCCGAAAGCCGAGACTACCGGGGCATATACCATCCCCAAGAGTTGAGAGCTGTAGCATGGATGTTTTGTATCTATATGTAATTGCCTGCGTTTAGGACCGGAGACTGACCGAGGTCGGCCGTGGGGGGGCCTGAGTGAGGCGTAGCTATAGCCTAGAGCTCACCAACAAGAGCTGGTCCATTCATAATGTTAGAGTTTTGAGCTCTTTCGATTTAGTCCATGGTGTTGCACATAGCTACTGCGCATATCTTGTCTTGGTTTAGTGCCTCATCCTGCTGCAGCTCACTCACAGCTAATCTGCTGTCCCTCTCTCGATTGACTTTGACCAATTCACTCACTTCTTTATCTCACATTCTCTATTTTCATTCCTTTCATCATTAGCTTTCTCACAATGAAGCCCGGTACATCTCTACGTCTTGGGGCCCTTCGACAGGTTACACCCCGTAACCGTTTGTCTCTCCCCGCTTCGGCGAGATGGCAGCATTCCCGGGCCATGTCAACAGTTGTTGACTTCCATCCTCGGCCTTCGCAGCCGCCTCCTCCTCCGGCTGGAGCTAATGAAGCGATTGAGAAGCAGAGGGCTGAGAAGAGGAAGCAGATCCTGAGGGAAGCTGTCACGGCGACTCAGGTTCGACATGACTGGACCAAGGAGGAGATTGCGGCCATTTACTACCAGCCTGCCCTTGAGCTAGCGTACCAAGCTGTAAGGACATCTCTTCTCATTCGATCGTGATTGTGACTGCGGTTGTCGTTCAATGATGGCATCAATTGATGGGCATATCTCACAGAGCAACACCATGGCTAACACAAACTCTTAGAGCACCGTACACCGTCGATGGCACAACCCCGCCGAAGTGCAACTCTGCACTCTGATGAACATCAAGACAGGCGGCTGCACCGAAGACTGCTCCTACTGCGCCCAATCAACCCGTTACCAAGAAGGCACAAAGGTTCCCGCCAAGAGAGTAGAGAGTGTCGAGAGCGTACTAGCAGCTGCGCGAACAGCCAAGGAGAAGGGAAGCACTCGATTCTGCATGGGCGCCGCATGGAGAGATATGCGCGGTCGCAAGAACAGCTTAAAGAACATCAAGGCTATGGTCGAGGGCGTCAAGGGCATGGGTATGGAGGTCTGCGTGACGCTGGGCATGATCGATGCAGAGCAGGCAAAGGAGCTCAAAGCCGCGGGCCTCACGGCGTACAACCACAACGTCGATACTAGTCGTGAGTTCTACCCGTCTGTCATCACGACACGCAGCTACGACGAGCGACTGCAGACACTGAGCCACGTGCGCGACGCTGGTATCAAGGTGTGCTCAGGTGGAATCCTCGGTCTGGGTGAGACCAGCGAAGATCGTGTTGGTCTTCTTCACACCGTGTCGACACTCCCAAGTCACCCGGAGAGCTTCCCCGTCAACGCCCTGGTGCCCATCAAGGGCACACCGCTGGGCGATCGACCGATGGTTGAGTTCACGAGCATGTTGCGAACCATCGCCACTGCGCGCATCATCATGCCCTCGACCATCATCCGCATCGCGGCGGGTCGCAAGACCATGTCGGAGGAGAAGCAGGCCTTGTGCTTCATGGCGGGGGCGAATGCTATCTTTACAGGCGAGAAGATGCTCACGACGGAGTGCAATGGCTGGGATGAGGACGCCGCCATGTTTGGACGATGGGGTCTTGAGCCCATGAAGAGCTTTGACAAGTCTCCCCAGCCTGCACCTGAAGTTCGAGTTCTGTAACAGTCAGAATTGCTTGAATTGAGTACAAGTTTCAGCACACCATCCTTCATCCATGTGCGTGCATGCATGCTACTTAGTTATCCAAGTTTATCATGGCCGGCCCACACCGGCTTCGTTCCGGCCGGTCGTGAGAATGACAAAAAAGGACAGGCAAGGTTTATTAGTGATAACCGAGGGAGCGGATAAAATGTGATAGGTATCACATCACGTTAGCAGAGGCGCATGAGATGGAGATAACGAGGATAATCGAGAGATGTAGTGGAGCTAAAAGGACCATTCTCTGCGCGTGACTCGCGGATTTCTGGGTTTGTTGGGCCAATCTCGTGACGGCCAACCACGAGAACAGTGAGTTTAGTGAAGTTGTTAGTGTTGATGATCAGATTTACAAGAGGTTTTGAGTTTTAAGTATTCGTTAAAAAGTCATTTCCATTTGGGTCTGGAAAACGTGCAATTGTATACGGTCAGCTGGTAGGGTGTATAAAAGTGCCATCGAGTGAGAGAGCTGCTGCACTTTGTGTGACAAACCCTCTATTTGTATCAGGTAGATACAGAGCTATATATCCCTCAAATGGTAAACATGATGGATAAATACTAGATTTTCTGATGACGTCTCTGTTTAATGCCTGTAACATCATTCGTCCAAGCGTTGAAACGAACAGGTTACACGCAGTTCATGGACAAGGGAATCAATGGCCAACAGAGGACCAAGTGGCAGACTAGAATACTGCGAGTATGCATAGGCTATGTATATGTAGTATTGAGAGATTCAACAGCAACAACAGAAAGCAAACAAACAACAAACACACTGCTACACAGATCTAATAGGTCCTGGTTCTTTGTAACCACAGACAGACAGAGACAGAATTGCTGACCTACAAATTACAATGTAGACCGCTTACACACCATCCTCTACACGCCCCCGCCTACAACTCATGTACACCCTGAGAGTTGAGCTTTAATCCAGGCGCATTAGGTCCCGGCCTCAGAATCATCCTCAGCCTATCAAGCGACCCGTCCATGTCCTGTAGGCTCCCGATGGGGGATGCTATTGGCACCACTCAAGCCTGCCTCTGGTCCCTGGGCTGCCCTGGCCTACACCTACTAAGGCCAAGATAGAAAGGAGGGGCGCCAGACAAGAAGAAAAAAGAACCCGCCGCCGCCTGAAGGAAAAAAAAAAAGATGGAGGGCCTGTTCCCGACGCCGTGGAGTTAGTAGTAGAGTGTGTTTTCCAATGCATTAAATGCATGCCAATACATGAGCATACCATCCATACCAAACCAAACCATGCCATCCTTCAGCACATCCATATTAACTTGTCACCTCCCTCCCTGGTCTCACCAATAACTCTCTCCTCTTTTCTTTCTTAACGGCTGAATCTGCACTCAAATTTACTTTCAGGGTTCTACGAGAGAGTCTGCTAAACTCCAGCAACTCACCTATCGTAACTCTCTGTCGCAAAAGCCTCTTCGGCCTTGCCGTTCCTTGCCTGATTCCACCCCCGCCGAGAACGCCCGAGCATCCAAATCCCACTGCTCGCTCAGCCTGGTTTTGAGATTCTCACTTGAACTTTTCATCCTTCCTGGTTGCCTGCCTTACCTTGTCTGGTCCTCAGCAATACGTGTCACACTGCTGCCTCGTTCAAAGGACTATCGACAACACAACTCAACTCAACCGAGATTACGTGAACGACCATATTTCTACTCCCAGCTTTTTCGAGCAAACGACTGTCATACAACAAATTAAAGCCTCTTCGACAAAGCTCTACCCGTTTTAACCTGTCCGCCATCTGCCTTACTTCACCACCGCCACCATGAAGGGCCGTCCCGTTGACCAGCTCGTTTACGAGTGCATGTTCCCTCGTCCCAAGAGCAACGACCCTCAGAACTTCCATGCTCTACTCCAACGCAACTTGATTCCAGAGGTTCGTCAGGAAACACACGCTTTCTACGGCCACCTCGACACCCAGGAAGCCAAGTACCCCGGCCTCGACTACACTCACCACACCCATCGCATTCGTCTCTCTCGCTGGCCATGGCACCGACGACTCTTCCGCGCCTTCGACAGCCTCAAACTTACCGGAGCTGAAATTGCAGGCTTGACCAAGTGGGAGGGAACAAAATGGGCCAAGGAGAAGTACGAGAAGGAGCAGGGATATGTTATTCATGACACCACCGCCGACGGTTTCCCTGACTGGGCCGATATCGAACACTTGCCCCGCGCCAACCGAGATCAGTCCGTCGAGGTGGAAGGCGTTGCTATTGACGATTTGTACAACGAAATGATGGAGGTCGAGAGCGAGGACGAGCTGGATAGTGTGGGCGTCGAACTGAACGAGCGCCTCAGGGACGGTGTTGCGAGACGCGACGCTGGAGACACTTCAGCGGTCCTCGACGAGGAATGGGAGCAGTGGCTAAAGAACGCCATTGAATCTGGTGAAATCAACTACCTAAACGACCACATCTTTCACGACAGCGACACTGTCCCTGCGGCTCTCTTCCCTCCAGGCTTGCTCAGCACTGCCCGAGCTGGCCAATGGCATGAGATTCCCGAATCTCTTCACCGCATCCTCCGCCGCACACTGCAGTCAGAGGACCCCAATCGTCCCCAACAGACGCAGACGCCGATGCAGACACTACCACAACCGCAACCACAGACATCGAGCCTGCGCTCTACATCCTCCCTGCGGCGCCACATGATTGACAACCGGCAGTGGCGTGCTCCATGGACACGTCGCACCTTTTCAGATCTCCGTCTGCCTGTGGGCGATGCTACTACAGGGCGAGCAGATAATTCCAATGCTTGAATACCAAGCTAAGAATAAAATGAAACGAAATAAAAAAGACAAAAAGACCAAGCAAAGAAAAGCAGCTGTTTCTTACGAATTATACCCTCTTGGCTTCGTCACTTTTTCGGTGAAGCCTTGTTTTATCCAACACAGCGATCAGACACACGCACGCCGGCCGCAGCCTCAAATGCAAGCATGACCAATGTTTCATCCCTGTCTCTGCTCAGGCATCCAAGGGTAGACAACAAGCAACCGGCCATACGAGACACACACACGCACACGCACAAGACACACATCACTTTTTTGCATTTTTCTTTGTCTGCCTATCCACATTATGGATTATGGTGTCTGGCGATTGGGAAACAGTAAACGGGGGAAACAACATCTGTATGATTTATTTTTCATGGGAATTGAACATTATGGATCTGTCGGGTTGATAGAATGTTTTGTTGCTTGACATTCGATTCGATTGGCAAGGATAGAGGCGGCTTTCTCCATCTGGTTCTCTTCGCCTTGGTGCTTGTGCTGGTCACATTTGAATCATACGGGCTTGTTGATAGATAGCCAGCGACTTATACCTGTTTATAAAGGGTTTTATATGTTGATCAAGTCCGCAAGTGAATGTTGTGACTGTGTTGCATGAGAAATGCAGGTGTAGTTGTAAGGTTTCTCCTCCGAAAAGACAACTTAATCTACAGAGGCAATGTTGCCAAACGAATATGTTATTTTATACTCAAGGCCCTTCCAAATAACGCCTCGGGTATGATTGTGTCGAAGCAAATGTATTACAGAAGTGCTTGGTAACTGTTATTGTGTTACTAGCATACACTGGACGTGTTACAGGGTGGGCTGGCGGTTGGATCCCTTCCTTGTTTCCTCACTTCATCACCACGACCAGTCCATACAGACAACCTCGAGGACCCTGTGGATCTCACGAGCCTGAACTCGATATATTGAGCTGGGTAAAAGAAAAAGGATCTCCCCAAGAATTAGTGAGAGGTGCAAAAGAAAGGGCCTGACCGGGGATTGAACCCGGGACCTCTCGCAAACTTTAGTCCTCTTTTGAGAACTGAGATGTCAATCCCGAAGCAAGAATCATACCGCTAGACCATCAGGCCGGACACTAGATCCTAGTCATTTGTTAGTGCTCGTGTCCCAGAATCTTAATTATAAACGATGATTGAGTTGACGCAGGACGATGAATTCGTTGAATTACATACCGGATCTGGGTTGATAGTTGACAAAATGACTCGATTATGAGGTCAGATTATTTTAATGGTAGTATTATGACTTGACATCACATGCTCGATAATGGAACTCCCGTCATTGGTGTGTAACACCAACGCGGGCTATGAGAATCATGGCATGTAGCAAGCTTGGCTTACAGCTGTCATGCAGTGCCTCACATTCCGAATATGTATCGTGTTTATCAAAGAGCTGTTGGTCTACAATTTCTTAAAATCTGATCGAAAGGAGACTCTGAGCCTTTTCGGTATGCATCTGCTTCGTACGGCTTACAGAGTATCAAATGTCATCAGCTCAGCTCATTGGTGATGCTACAGACTTTGATATATGCACTTCAAGCTCCAAAGATGGCCACGCAACATAAAACATGGTATTCATTACACTGTTACCGGAATCCAGAAACTCCTCGCTAATAGTAACCCTTTACCCACCCAGATAAATTACAAATAACATGCCAGCAACTACTCATCCGTTGTGCCCCCCGAAGATGTCCGAAGTTTGATGCGGATGCGATTCCTTGGTTTTGGTTTACTAGCTGGACGAGAGCTCTATCTCTCAGGCTCCAGATGTGACCACTCAGGAATCGCCTTGATCTGCTGCCACATATACTTTTCGAGCTTGTTCGCCGACTTCGCGTAGGGAGTGCTCTCATTATTGTACTTTCTGCAGTTGTCGAAAACGAGCTTGGCGTCCTTGATGAAATCTTCAGGTGTGAGGTACTGGTCGGCCTCAAGTTTGCTCTCCATCGTGCTAAGATCCATAGGCTCCTTGATAACTTCGTAGTAGTCGGCCACATCGTCGCGGTTAACAGGCACAAGGAATGGCCAGGCTGAGTTGTGGTTCTGTAGATCGTTGAGTAAGTGGAGAAGTTGGTTGTAGTTGGGTCCGTGACGAGGCTGGCGGGCGAGCTCGTCCATATCAGGAGACCACCCTGATGCTCGAATGGCAGGAATATCGAGAGGGTTGATCTCGGTGATTCCATTCTTCCACTCCTTCGGCGGAGCATGGATATTGTGTGATTTGGAGTAAGCGCGGATCTTGGCTTGGACGCATTCTTTCTGCTTAAGGAGCATGCGACCCATTTCGAGATATCGAATCCGCGGCAGCATTGAGCACTGCATAATCGTGCCGCCTTCATAATCCTTGATGTATCCCATCCAGACCTTCTTGTCGAGGGTGATTTCCTTGGTGAAACCTTGCTTTTTGAAGTAACCAATAGCGTAGTTGTCGGCATAAGTGAGGAAATGCATCACGTCGCTTGTCGCCTTGACATAATCCTTCAAGTGCGACATGAGATGGGCGCCGTATCCCTTGACTTGCTGGTCAGAACTGATGGCGCAGAAGACAATCTCGGCGAAACGGCGACCCTTGAATGGGCGATATGTGATTCCGCCAACAACTTCAAGGGGCTTCTTAACAATGGCAATCGATAAATGTGTTCGGTCGTAAACTAGTCGCGCAATATAATCCTTAGGCATTTTGGGAAGTTGTTTTTGAAAGATACACTTGAGTCCGGTTAAGATAATGAGTGATTCGCGCTCGTTGTCGTTGTTGACTACTCGGAATTCGATTTCGCCATTGCGCTCTTCGATGACGGCGGGCTGTAAACACTTTGTGAGTACATGGTATATATATGGGGTTCATTGACAAACCAACCTTTTCGGGGAAAGGAATCCTCTTGATCTCCGGTTTCTTCTCTGGAGGTTCAGCCGAGTCATCTTGCTTGATGCGCTTCGATGGGGTAGGAGACGATGGCTCCTCCTCGGCTTTGCGCTTGCCGTCTGTGTGAGATATTGTGAGTAATTCCATCGTTATCGCGGTCGCATATTTTATGAGGCTTACTTTCTTCTGACATAATCGCAACAGGAAACCTGTAGGGTTCTTCAACTGCGAAATTTAATAAGTAGGGAGCAAGTGAGTTATGATAGAATGGAGTATCATGACAGCGGAGTGAGGCGCGTCGAGAATGTCCGTGCACTGCTTATGTCATTCAATGTGGGACCCTCCAGCTTGAGGCAGGAGCAGACAGGGGTAACTGTGCACTAAACCCTATTTGTCTATGGACACGATGCGCCATCGTAAGCTCATTGAAGCTTCCCCAGAGCATCCTAACAAAGCAGTTTGTCAAGTCAACATATTCACCTCAGCCTTTTCACCGCGACACGTCAATTTCTCGCCAAATCCCACTACTCGCCCTCTCAAATCGTACTCCATTCTTCTTCCCAGTTTAGCCTATGGATTCTTCGCTGCATGAGGTCTGGCAAGCTGCTGCTGGCAGTCCCTTCTTCCCTACTGTGAGCAAAGGAAGCCAGTTCTGGGTCGCCTTTTCTTTGCTCCTGCTCGGATTCTCTCTCACCGGCGTCTTTGCCCTGAGTAAGTGTTATAAATCCCATCTAATGTTCTGCCTACTGACTGGTTTCAGACCGCACGCTCGTCAACGTTCCCGTACTAGGTATTCCGGCCTCCATCGCCATTGCGTACGTTTTCCATCGACTGCCCATCATCTTCTCGATTACTTACTTTGGACAGCTTCGGAGTGGTCTATATGTTCTGTGCGGTCGGAGTCTACGTCTAAGATACCCAAAAGCCCTCATTTCGATCGGTTTCGTGTAAAATAGTTGGAGCAATCAAGAGAAGACGCTACTACAGGCGCCCATTGCTTTTCTGCCAGTTTTCGTACTTTTTTATCCACACATTATCCTCAATCTACCACAGTCACAATCTCGAAATGGCTCCAGACGCTCAGCCAATCTTCCGCGCAGTCGCGACTTCGACCAGGCCACTGTATCAACTTCTCAGGTGCATCAACTTTGCACCGAGAGTTCATGTCCAAATTACAGAGGATGGCGTTCGTTTCGCTGCTGACCATGCACGGGTGATGCAAGGTCAGTTTGACAGCTGTCCTTAGGATAGACCAAAACTGACAATCACCAGGAGTTGCATTTCTCGATAAAGCTCTCTTCTCATCATATACAGCCAATCTCCCCGCTCAGGATGGCGATAACCCGCCCGAGCTTCCTAATTTTCAACTTTCATTATCTTCTGTTCTCGAAGTACTCCAGATTTTTGGAGCCGTAGACGTAGCCACACGGGCTCAAAAAGCAGACCAGGATCCTTATCGCAGCAATCTTCGGAATTATCGGCCTGATGCTTTCAGTAACCAAACTCTTGGTATTTCTGGCACCTGTACTCTGCAGTATAGCCAGGAGGGGGATCCATTCAAGATCACCATCGAGGAGTCTGGCGTTAAGACAACAGCGTCATTGACAACCTATCTACCAGAAATACCTGATGATATTCCGTTTGACCGCAACGATCTGTCCTTCAAAATTATTATGCAATCTCGAACACTACTCGATTCTATGGCAGAGATTTCTCCAACAGCTCCGACGAAGCTAACTATCACAACCACCAAAACCTCGCCATTTCTATCTCTCGCTGGTGTCGGAGATCTTGGAAGCTCAGGAGTGGACTTCGCCCGTGGAAGAGATCTTCTCGAAACCTTCAACGTTCAGGAACGCTGGTCTCAGGCCTACAAGTTTGACTTTATCAAGAATTCAACAGAAGCAATGCGGATAGCCACCAAGGTTAGTCTACGAGGGGATGGTCAGGGGGTGCTGAGTCTGCAATTCATGGTAGATATTGAAGGTGGCAAGCGAAGCTTCTTGGACTTTCGGTTCGTTCCATTCATCTCGCACGATGAGGACGATGATGAAGACGATGAGGCAGAGGAGGCTGGCGAAGCAGACTAGATATATTGACTGCAAAGTTCTTCACAAAAGGACGTTAATGTGAAGAAATTGTCTCACCCAACCACTTGTATCTCACATACCTTTTTTTACTGCTGACCGTTCTGTCTTATTACTGGCTGGTGCTGCAACCTTTTTGGAAATCCCTTGTCTCCCTTGATCCACCAATGGAATGCAGCATGAAGCAATCTGGAACATGCCCTACGTCGAAGCTATCGTGGCCGGAATGATGGATCCAGCCTCCTCTGGCATCATTACATGTATCGCAGAATCTGTGTCTGCGATGCTGTGCTGAAAAAGGGGGCCTCATCCCACCTGTTTCCATTTGTTCAGCTTCTTCAACACATTTCATATTCAACTTCATCATTATCTTCAATCCATCACCTGTCAAACCTGCTGAGCGGAACGACACTTTATTTCTTCACCATGAGTCAGCACAAAGAGATCAAAATCATCATGTCCTCCAAGCCATGCATCACAGACACCACCACCATCACCAAGAATAACAGAAAGATTTCGTGTCATGACTGCCTCTTTGGCCCTCTAAGATCATGGGTCAAGGCCAAATTTGGAAAGAAGCCTACATACGTTGAGCTGCATGACGACTTTGAGCCTTTGCTTGATGAGAAGAGAGCACCCAGGCCAACCTATGAAGTATCCAAGATCATGCGCATTGCTACACCACGAACGATTAAACGATACAACCGTCTGCCTTGAGGGCGAACACACAAACAAGAATAACCGGTCATGATTCAGCCAACTTTTCAATTTCGTCGTCCAGAAGCACGTTATACGATACGAAAACACGAAATATGAGGAATGAGAGACATTTTTTATGAATTACAAGATCTTATGGGAGTACTGCAGGTCGGTTTATTGCTATGAGGTCTTTGGGGTCTTATGCTGTAAATGAATTATGGTTATGGAATATATAAAAGGAGTTTGAAGAAATTGCACGGCTTTGGTCTATAATTAGGTTATTTAAAATACATGAACATCATACTACAACATTGCTCCTGATGTTATAACTTAACCTTTAAGCCAGTTCATCAGAATAGATTGGGGTCCAACAACGACGGATCTTGGCCTGTGTCTTCTGGTGATGACAATATTGACAAATGCATGGAAACCCCGGTAAGAAGATGGGTCCAATTCTGTTTCATGTGGTCGAAGCATGCATGTAACAATGTCTGATATGCTCGGAATAGCACGAGTATGATTCACTGTCCTAGATTACTTCACTGTGTTCGTATCAGCTGGTGGCCAATTCCCCGGAGAGCTCGTGCCAGCCGCGAGGAATGACATCCTGGGGGTATGCCTTGACCAAGAGGTTGAGAGGACGGAAACGAATTTACCGAAATCTGGATCATATTTAATTTAAACTCAGCTGAGTCCTGTTGAAGAATATAAACGGATACTGTCCCAGGGATTGACCTTGGTGGTGTTGGGGGCTATGACCTTCTAATGCTTCCAAAGCAGGGCAACTCCAAAAAATGTTATCAAAAGACCAGGAACATAAATATTGCTTGTGCATGAAGAATCCAAATATAGAGTATTTTCTTGTTTCATTGAGCGTCTTCTATTGGCCCCCATAAAATGTTCTGCATGATTGAGGCTCAGAAAGCGATATTTAACTGCCGTGTCCCAGAAAGGCAGGTGCGCCAGGAACGAACAAGGTTATTATCCATCCATCACGGGCAGGATCGATTCCTCCCGCGGAAGAAGAACCCACCAAATACAACATCACTTCAAACTGCGCCACGCTTCGACTGTCTATCACTGTATTATTCTCTCATTGTGACCTCAAGCTCTTGTCAATTAATCCTCACCGCTATCTTGAGGCAGTCAAATCATCCTGATACGATGCCATGACTCTCCCAATGCAAGTAGCCGTCGGTGATTCACCGCTCGGAATTGGAATGAAGACGCAATAAACTATCGGATCTAACGACAGGGACCCATCGCTAATCGTTCGTTCGTTCGCCCGTCAATGCACGCGGGAAACTTTCCTTTCCCGCCCGTTCTCCACCTAAGGATCAGCATCAGGGCCCGGTAGATCAGCCGTCCAGTGCCAAGACAATCATTCGACACTCCTAAGGCATTTCGAGTTACCGCCGACATCAGGGCTCTCTCTTGAGGTTAGCACTGCAGCCTACCGAGTTCTAAGGGTTACAGTGCATGCGCAGGCTGACAGGAGGATCGTTTCTACTACTGCATCATCCCGCTCCGCCTGATACCCACTGCTGTGATGTTACGGGACGTCGTGGGCTCTCAACTTGCCTCCGACGTCAAGATGCTTTATCCGGACGGATAGCGACTTTGATGTGTTGTACGGGCCCTTTCCTTGGGCCCGGTTATTCGATATCCGGAACTCGAATGGACCACTGCGATTAGTGGGTGGTTGGGAGTTGTTGCACAAACTGGATACGATGACCGGGCCTCGACATTCGAAGCAAGACATCTTGTTTCCTGCTTCTCGCAGGCCTGAACAAACAGCCCTGAATAGCATCAGCCACGATCAACCGTCAGCCAATTAGCACGGCAGTAGACAATATACAGATTGACTGTATTGGTAGGGCTCTGCTTGCATGCATCTGGGGGCCATTGTTGCTCCACAACACCATGATTGAGGATAGGCTTACAGACAGAGGAAGGATCACACGAGTTCACCTAGAGTCCATTCTCTGAGTGCATCGCACCGTATGCGTCCTGAGGTATATATCTACTGATAAATCCTGCGACATCTGGGCAGTTGAATTGTTTGCAGGCCAAAATCGCATCTGATTTCCGCATTTGGGTCCGTTGAACTTTAGACCCATCTAAAGCAGCCTCGAATCCGGCGACACTGAATGAGATCGCATCCACTCATCTAGAGCATATACTTACCAGCATTTGCTCGACAAACTCTCTTTTCAACGCACTTCTTTCATTCTTCTTCTTCTCTTTGCTTCAGGACTATGTGAAACCGTTTATTTGAATTCTCTTCGTTCCATCATCTGCCTTTGTTGGGCAAGCCAAGATGCCTGGCTTGATACGGCGACTTATAACTCCTCAACGGTCACAACCCAATATCAGAGATCGGGATCGTGGTCGCGATCGCCATGAAGATCTCACTGATTCATGCGAGGATCTGAGTTCTTGTTGCGCCAAGTCTTCACAAAGAAAGACCAACAAGGCCAAGTCACGTCTTCCACTTCCAAAGAAAGGTGCAACGCCTGTTACTATTCAAAGGATACCTGACGTACACCGTGTTGCGAACGCAGTTCCCCCTTTACCGACTCCACGTTTACGAGCACCATCTGTCAGCTCTTCACGTTGTGAGGGGCGAAATGCTGCTCTTGAGGCTCTCACAGGCAATGATTCCACCAACAGATGGCCTCTTTGTCCAAGTGAGCACAGACAAGCCCACCCACATTCCTACCATCACTCCCATTCCTCCCAATCATCTCGGTACCTGCGCCCCCCTCGGTCTAGGAATGGTCCTCTTGGCCCTATCCATGTAAACGACAATAGCACACACCTAGAAAGAACTTCGCCAGAGGCGTCGATTCTTTCTTTGTCGGACCATGGCGCTGATGGTTACGAGGCCGGGCCAACCACCTGGCAACCTGCCCAACCCATGTACGACGGTCAAAGCCTTGGCTCGTCATCAGACAGCGTTGACCGTCTGTTTCGTGAGACTGATGAGGCATTCAAAGCTCTTGGATCTGCACTTAGAGAAACCCAACGTGCATCACAGTTATCTGTTTTACCTTCACCACCCTCACCACCAGGGATCCCAACTTTTCACAAACATTCCAAATCCATGCCGCTGCCCACGGGCTTTCAAAAACATTCGAGATGGAGAAGGGAGGATTCGCCTTCAACTTCATCTCAAAGATCATCACCAGACAGAAGGACTTCGGTGGTGAAGAAACCTCAGAGAAAGAAGCATAGTCTTGTAGGGACTTCGATTTCAAAAGCAGCGATCCGCACGCCAAGATGGACTCTGTCGGAGAACGTGACAGATATTCTCACAGGCCAGCGTTTCAGACGCATCGAAGCTGATGAGATGCTAACACCAGATCGCATCGAAGCACTGCGCAAGAAACGAGAGGCTGCACAACAATTGGACGACGAGCGCGCTACTACTAGAGAACGATATTCTATCGACTCCGTTCGCAGTACAGCATCAGATAACTCCGAGACAGACATTGAGCCATTCCATCTTGACGAATTAGCATCTCGAATTAGAGCGAGACAGGCTGTGGAGAATTCGGCAGTTTCGGTCGTAGTAACGCCTCCTGCCACAGACCCGACTCCTGATCTGGATCTTGTTTCCCGAGACGTTTCGAAACGGGCCTCAGGGGAGGATGATGATGAGTCAGTTGGCAGTAACAAAAATAAAAGTGACGCATCACCAGAGACCTCACCCCAACTGCCGGTCAAGAATCCTGCACGTCTCGGTGCAGAGGCTTCACAAAAGCTACCATCGATTCCCGAAATCATGGGGGCTGCGACAGCGAAAGAGGAGGCAAGCATCGAGCCTCCCGCCAGCCCACCGGCCACTGAAACCACCAACATGAAGATGGAAGAGAACGATGAGTTCTTCTACCTCAAGAGTACACCCTACACTCTCACAAGTCCATCTTTCCGTCATGGACCTATCACCCTAGCCAAAGCCGAGGTTGGCAAAGGAGTCAAGACCATGGACGACACATTAGACTGGACAGCGTTCCAGATGGCGATCTTGGGAGGAGCCGGAGATTTCCTCCAGGACATGTTGAGCGAGGAGGACACAAAGCAGGTGGAGGAAATTACGTCGTGGTTCGATACGTTTGGCTTTGAGACATACGGGGTGCTGATACCCGGAGACGTGCCTGAGCCAGAACCAGAACCCGTGGCTGTTTCTGTGTCAGAACACACGCCGTCAATGAGGTCTTCGGCTCACAGCACTCTCTCGTCGACGCCTTCAACCATCGACACTGAAGTTGACCTGCCGATCCCGGTGGGTGCAGAGTTCCCCTCCGGGTTCTGGAACGCCCCGGCGCCCGGCCAGACTCTCAACAAAGCTAAGTTCTATAACAGCACAGGGCTAAAACGATGGGTTGGCGAAGGACGACCGAAACGCCCTTCGTCACACAGCTCAGAAGACAGCCTACCACCGAGCCCAATGATGCCTCTCGTGGTTCATATGGGCGCTGGCGAAGCCGATATTCCGGATACGGTACCGATGGGTTACAACCTAGACCATGACCTGCCTGACTTTCTAAAGTGGGAGGCGGAAAATGTGTATGCATCTGGGTTCAGTGTATCACCTTGAGAGTGATTTTTGTTCGTTCCTTTTGTTAGTCGCGGTTCATTTGGCTGGGATGCTGATGTATCCATCCCATGCATGAGAGTTCATTTTGAGACGTTTACCATATACCAAAGCATTGGAGGCGCTGAGAGCATTTGTAATAGATGATCGACATATTGATACGAAGTATCACGTTATATAGATGACATGAAAGAATTGACGTTGATGATATAGCGTGGAGAGTGTATCGTTAAAGTTAGTGTTTACGGTGAGATAAGACTACAGGGCAGTGATATGTGAGTGAATGTGGCTGTAGCCAATCAATCTTGCAGACTCACAGCCAACCCACACTGTGTTTACCCATCTCTCGTCTCATGCGACACTTGCAACAGCACAAACGACATCCCCTATTCCCCTTTTATTTCTTCCGCAACCTTTGGCTTCCATCTCCGGAAAAAGAATCCATATAAAGACGTCTCCTTTGATTTCCACGTCACCCTCACAAAGTCATCACAACAACAAAAGCCCTTTGTTTTCATCAATAGCTTCTTTAAGCCAGAAACATTCTCTTCGAACCACCAACCACAAAGAAATCACAATGCTCAGACGACCTGCAACAACCCTACACATCACTTCAGAGGACGTCGCTTCCTACGAGGACCGTCGTGCGCGTGAAGCCCTCGTGGCAGCACAACAAGCGCGAAGAGCCGCTGCTGTGGCAGCTGCTCAGCAGAGTCAGGCTGATATGGAGGGCGTCCATCAGGCGCTGCAGGAGAGGGAGAGGGACGATGATGTCAGGAGGGTTAGGGAGGAGAGGATCGGTGTTTCGAGGAGGAGATGAGTGGAGGGAGTGGTTATGAGTTATGCCTGTGATGGGTTTGGGATTGATAAAGCGGCTCATGGTTCTTAGCTGACCGTTTTGTATGATGAAGTATATTTGTTCATTCCTATTACTTTTATCGTCTTGTTTGTACAAATAAAACAGCTCTGCGAGAGCGCTATGTCGGCTATTAAGCAAAGCCTGCTTTTCCAAGAACATAGTTCTGTTCTCCTAACCCAATGTGAATTATTATATACAGAACGCTTGAAGCTATTCTGATCAAAACCAATACTCCTCCCGATGGGCGTTTATTTATCCTCTCCATGCAAGATATGCGAAAAACGAGACTGTCATCCAAGCAACACGCCATGTCGTCGTCCATAATTCCCGACCGATAACGCTAAGCGCTTTTTTACCACCGATACGTTGATCCTGAACGCTTGTGCTGAAGAGATTATCGTCGAGATGGATTCGTGGTCCGCCTGCAGACCCCCAGCCCCAGCGCTTGTCGCTCCGACCTCCACGTCGAGCCTGCCATCGACCTGAGGTCTGAACAGGGGATGCACTTCGCCCATTCCGAGGTGCTGCGGCTGATAGACGTGAGGGTAGGTGATGGGCCGAAGTACCTGAAGATATGGTGTTGCGGTATGACGATGCCTCAGGGGGGTCCATCTTGTCCTTATACATAGGCAGGACAGCTGAAGGCGATGACTTCTCGGGTTCGAGAGCGAAAGGGGCGAGTGAGAGCGCAGGTACAAGCGCAGCGCGAACGACGAGAAGAACAAGCGTTGCGACGACAAAGACAATATATTCCATATATGTATGGATCTGGTTCGGCAAAAGACACAGATGAGTCTGGATCGTCTGCTCTGGTGCTCCAGGTAGTGGTTTGCCCTGTGCATCAACAGGGTTGTACATGCTTGCCATGAGGAAACCGGGTGTAGGAACACCCATTGCCATGCTCATACTCTTGACGGTGATTTCCCGTACGTTCTCTTTCGCATCTGAGTGCACAACCTCGCAATAGTCATGATCATCACCTGAGAATACATGCTTGATGTTGCCCACCTTTTTAACCAGCTTGACTGAATCGTCTTCGTTGAGCACGTTCTGGTATTGATATCCACCAACAACGCTGAGGGCATTTCGGTGATCAGGGAATACTGGCTCTTTCTGCCCCTTGGGAGGTTTGGCAGGGGGCCAGTGTTCTCGCTGAGGTCCGCAGGGTGTTCCAGGGGCTCGATATAGTGGGACATGAGTGAGAAGAATCGTAGGAAAGTCAGGTCCGTCGGCCTTTTCTGCTTCGGGGCTGTTTCCCCATGTTGGCTTGGACCTTTCTAGCTCTTCAACGTGGTGAGGATATCGCAAACCTCCTTGGAGATCGTAATAATGGCGCAACTCCTCCTCAGCCGCTTTTCTCTTTAGTGTCTTGACGCCATCCAAAAACTCATTCACAGGTCCATAGATAGGCTGCAAATCATGCTGGTTCTTCCACTCTGAAGTATCCGCGCTCAAAGAGACCGAGTCAACAGAGACAATCGTATGGTTTCCAACAACATCAACACGATTCACATCTCCAAAGAATGCGCTGAATCGATCCCGCACTGAAACCTGGACCTGCGCACCAAAACCCAAGTCGTGGTTTCCAGGTAAACTCGTCACCAGCTTCCGTCCTCGCTGCCAAGCTCCAGGCGCTTCCCCGCCATCATTGAAGTGCTCGAAGAAGATATCTCCAAATCTCTCATACTCGTGTAACCAGAAATCCTCGCCGTACTTGTCGTGCCACGTCTGAACCAACTTTTTCTCCTCCTTTGACCGCCCACGTCCCCATTTCGGATCGACGAACTTGCCCTCACGGGTCTTCCACTCGCGGCCGCCGTCGAAAAGATCGCCGAGAAAGAATAGACTTTCTGGGTGTAAGCGTCGCTGCATGGCTCGGTAGCCGCGTCGTAGGTAGTTGTCGGTAATGAGGACTGTGAGAGGGTTGATAGGCCACGGGCGGCCTGGGTAGGAATGGGGATCGATTATTTGGGGATCGGCCACGAAGACGAGGTGGTGAGGTTTCGCATCTTTCGGCTGCATATCGTCAGTCATGTCTCTTTAAAGTCGCACACTGCACTGAGAGAATCCAAAACATACCCATTTCTCCCAATGATCCCAATCGCAGCTCGCAACCTTGCTGTTAAACACCCATCTCTCGCCATACAGCAACACAACCATCCAGAACAATACCACCAAATGTGGAAAGCTCAACAACCGTCTCGAGGTAAGGTTCCGCCGTAATCTTCGTGCAATTCGTTCGCCGGTCGAGGCAGCTAGACGCTTTCCAGGCCCAAGAGCCCATAGCCTCAGCTGATGCGCCGTCTGCTGTGCGTTGACTGATAGAACATGGCCTATTGACTGGATATTCCTCGGGACCTTGGAGTTGGTGTGATACTGGTATTGGCGCGACATGATGGCGCCATGCCCTTGCTCCCACAATGTCAAGCCTCGCAGTTAGGCTTCCCACACAAAAATTGTCTTTGTATCGTGGTTCGTTCACAGTGTGGTATTTGGCGTCGAAGTAGCCTTTTGTTGATCGACGCTTCAGGGAACAAGGAGGCCCCTTGATGCGAATGTCAATGTTTCAGTCAAACAATTTATCGTCTCGTTTTCGTGCTCTTCTTAATTTCGAGGCCGTGTCGCAACAATTCGCCGTCTTTTTGTGTCCAACGTCGTACGAATTGTGAAAGGAGTGAATAGTTCCAAGAGTCAAGAAAGATCGCGTGTTGAAGATGGTCTCCTCATAAGGACAAATACGTAGCTTGACCTTCCTCATGCGTGCGTCGACATGATTCGCCAACTTTCTTTCTTCCGGCCTGCATCAGGAAATTCCGGGGCCTGGTTGGGGCGTGTTTAGCGCTCGGATCCCCGCTATTCAGGGGTTTTAGCGGCTGATGAACTGGAAGTGTCCCTTGAACTGTCTCAGGGGCAAGACTCAACTCGGACTATCGGTCGGATTAAAGCCTGTCACAATCATAAATAGAAGCATCAGGCAACAATGTTAAGAGAAAATCGAAGAGATCAACGCTCATATTTTCATTCATAGCTTGAACCAAAATATACACGCCTTTTAGATGGCTGTATTTACACTGCTAATTTTCCCATAATAACACATATTCCAAAAAAACTCCGTCCGAATGCCGAGAGCATATAAAGAAAGAGGCTATGTCAAGATACAAAACCATATGCTGAAATATTAAACACACAGATAGTCCTTATCAGACCTATCTCACACGGTAAACATCAATGTCGTCATCGTCGTCTTCACTATAATCGTCATCCTCCGGAGGAGCTCGGTTCTTGGGCTTCTTGCTGCGGAAGCTGAGCAGTCTCTTAAACCCACTCGGCTCCGCAGGCTCAGCACCTGCAGCATGAGCTGCACCCGACTCCGGTTCTGGCACGTTTTGTGCCTCATTATCAGCGTCGTAGTCATAGAACAGCTTCGGTACGAGCAGTCGGTAAGGCTTGGTGATACCTGTTGGGTCTTTCGGGTTGATCTCAACGTTTAAAGTAATGTCGAGTCCGCCCTCTAGATCAACGGCATACTTGTCAGCCTGCTTTTTCTGCTTGGTCGAAAGACCTGTAGGTGTCCTGTAAAAGTTTCCAGGACGAGGCGCAGGAGGAATGTAGCCCACAGCCTCACGCGAGTGTGACATGGCTCGCGATCCCACAGTTTGAGATCTACGAGGCTGGGACATAAAGTAGGAGTCGTCGCCCTCAGTGTATTCGTCGTAGGCAGCTCCGCCTCGAATACCCGAAGGACGAGCGCCTCCTCGTCGAGGAGACTGAGGCTCATCCCAGTACTCCTCATCATCATAATCATCTTCGTCTCCCCAGGTACCGTTGATGCCACCATCATCTGCAGCACGACGCTGACTAGGTCGTCGAATGAAGCTGAAGAATCCAGCCTTCTTGGCATCGGGAGCCTGGTCAACAGACATAGATCGCTGAAGCTTGGTTGGGGGAGGTCGACCTCCGTCGGCCGAATTTCGTCGCGACAAGCTGCGGAATAGACCGCCACCTCCACCCCGGGTGACGGGAGGTCGAGGGCCACGAACAGTGTCTCTGTTTAGGTCAGGGCGATTGTCCGAAGATGTCGACTTGCTTCTAGAAAGTGACAATCTTCGAAGAAGGCCGCCGCCTTGAGGCTTGGGAGGAGGGCTTGGGCTTCTACCATCAGAAGAACCAGGGGGTGTTGGTGGAGGTGTAGTTCCAGGCTGCCACTCGCGAATCGCACACCAGTTTCGGTGCGGAAGAAGATGCTTGTTGTTTCGCGGCTTGCCATCAACTCCTTGCTGGAAGAGGGGAATCATGTCCTCATCAGTCTGTTTGTCGAAATGATGCACTTTGTTCCTCTTGTTCAGTACATCAGCCATCAGATCAGGAGGTGGTGTGTTGGCAATGGCTGATGAGATGATGTTGGGCATGTATCGCGGGTCCTTGTGTTTGGCGAGTCCCAACTTGGGGTTGGAATAGAACTGTCCAACAGCCGCAAGATGGACGTCACCACTGAGGATAGTGACTCGTAAAGACTTATCAATGGCCAGATCCTGCAAGTCTTCAACCACAACAGCTCGCTCCTGTTTGTGGTTCTTGGCAGTCCAATGGTCATTCAGATCATCCAAGACCTCAACACCGCCATCGATATTGTTAAGGGCCTTGCCAAAGACACCGGTCCTGCCGAGTGCCTTGACAGGATCCATCAGTCTGGATGTCAAGCTGTATTTACGTCAGTATCGGGGTTTTGGAAATCACTCGAGAAGTTACTCACATATTCTCCAACCAGACCAATCTGGGGTACGCAATAGGGATACCGAGGAGCACCAACAAATGCTCAACCTGTCCACGGCGGACTTCTGCGTAAAGTCGGTTCATGATCTTCTCCCACGTCTTGTCAGAAACAACGTCATGCTCTGTCCTCTCCGTACGGCAGTCAACTGCAAGAAGGCCAACTCTGGAACCAACAGACATGAATAGACTGCGGCCAACTTCACCGATGTAAGGACCAGGCTCCTGGCCAAGGATCCAGCTTGACTCAGTGGTCTCTGTTTCAGTGGAAATGGACTGGTGCTGGAACAGCATATAGTACTTGTACGCAATTGCACCAAGGCCACTGAAGACGGGCGACTTCATGTCATGATGAGGGTATGATCCATATCCGTCGAAGATGTCGTGGTCATCCCACATATTGACCATGGGGATCTGCGAGTTTGCAAGGCCAAACAGACCTTGTGAGAACCACATGCAGTACCTCTCTAGGTAGAAGGTCTCCAGCTCATCTTGCATCTCAGGAGTCAGAGCAGCAGTATGCTTGTGGACAGGATTGCGCATCCGAAGCCACTCTTTAAAGAGGCTGCATTCTTCCGACACGCAGTCGTTGTAGATCTGGTCACCGCCACCAATCATGAGATGGAAAGGCCTTGTTTGGTGGTTGTTCAACACATCGCGCCACATGGGATCAGGACCACTAAGCTCATCAGGCTTGACGCTCATGCTGAAACCGTTACAACTGTGGAACATCATGTTCATGGTGTCGCCTTGAGCGGGGACCCAGAAGCCTGTGGCCGGTCCGCGGTTGATGCGATACGCAATGCGCTGCTGCTTCTCCCGTAGCTCAACTTCAATGTTGAAGCGCCAGAAAGTGCATCCACGCTCAGTGTGAAGCCTGGAGCCTCTCACGTCTTTGTACTTCTGGACCTTCTCGCCATCGATGCCAACGCGCTTTCGACGGCTGGCAAAAGACCCAGGCAGATCAGTTGAGCCGTCAGGGCCTGATTGTTGAGGAGCGCTGCGAGTCTGCTCGAACAGTCCAGCATCAGTCTCGTCACGCGAGAGATCCTTGGCCTCATCTATGTGATCCACAGGGCGCACGTAAAGGGTTTCTCCTCTACGTCCCACCTTGGGATGGCCCGCGATAGGATCAACGTACTCGGGCGACAAGTCACCCTTGACACGATGAGGAGGCGGAGGCAGCAGCTCAAGGCCCTGGACGAAAAGACGAAGTGTGGGTGCAATATCATATGAAGAGTCAGAATCTTGAGTGACGATCATGATGCTGCCGCGCCACATCTCTCTTTCCACTAGAGTACCAGTTCTATCTCTGCTGGGGACCTTCTCGCGCTTAATTCCGCAGTATCTCAACAGCGGACCACACTTCATGAAGAGTGCAGGCTTAAAGCGAGTAGGCGCTGGAGGGTTGTGTCAGTTGATTTCGGATCGACGATATAATAACACCAAACTTACACTGCTCATTGTATTCACCATCAAAGGCCTCAGCTTTTCGTGGCCGTGCCGTGTAGCTCTTGCTCTTATCTTGCTCCCACCAAGCCTGGTGTGTGTCTGGCTCAGGAAACTGGCCATCCTGAAGATCCAAGAAGTTTCCAGACAAGCTACCAACGGTGCCCTTCTTCCACTCGTCAAGCCATTGAGGTGGCTGATATAGGCCATCGCCAGGAACCATGTCTTCCGGACGCTTGAAGACCATGTTGGAGATATGATGAGAGTCAGAACTAGCAGAAGAAAAGCTATCTGCTCTCTCAGCCTTTCTGCGAACAGCGGCCTGGTTCTGAGCATGAGACCCATCATCGGCTTCCTTCCTACCAAGGAGTCTAGTGCCAATGGATTTACCACGGGTAGGGGGAGGAGGAATGAATTCATCCTCATCAGCATACTGAACCCGAGGAACGGGCTCAGTGACACGCCTCCTGATACCCTGGTCATCTCCAGGCATGGGTATTTGTTGACGCCCAGGAACAAAGTCGACTGATGGTCTTCGTGCATCGGCTGTTACTGGAGGGTCAGGAGGTAGCTCTTTCTCGCGAGTAAAGCGATCATTAAGTTCTTGGGTAATCTGCCGGGTATTTTGTTGGGTGCTCTGTTGCGTATTCTGTCGAATAGGAAGTAGGTCATCTTGATCATCATAGTAGTAGTCATCGTCATCAAACTGTTGTTGCTGGGGTTTCATCGCCGAAGCCATAGGTGCAGGGCGCCTCTCTGATACCACACGGCGAGGAGCATACTGGTAGTCGACTGGCGGGGGCTTCTTGAGCTTGTTGCTGCCACTTCTCGTCAAGGAGAATCCCCCACTCTGAGGTGTTGGCTGAGCTGGCTCCCTCGTCATGGTCTGTTCAGGAAGCTGTACGTTATCTCGAGCTGCTCTCTCACGGAAGCTCAAGTTGCGCTGTGGGATGCCAGAAGATGGCTCAACATGCCTGGGAATGGCAGATTGAGGATCCCTGTGCCGAGGCATGGGCTCCATGTCGTCTGGTTCCATCATTGCGCCTGAGACGTAGTACTTCTCTGCTTCTTGGGGATGCGCCACTGACACGCGGCGACGATGTGAGCCTCCTCTCTTCACCGTAACTTGCGGGGGAAGTTCTTGGTAAACATCTGTTGGCGCATCGTTTTGCGCGTTCTGTGGGATATCTCTGTAGGTGTCTTGTGGGACATCGCGAGGTGCGTCTCTCTGGGTATCTCTGGGGAATTCTCGTGATACGTCCCGGGAAACGTCTCGGGGCACATTTCTTTGCGCCGAAGGTTGCGCACCCGAAAAGAAAGCTGTACTGCCCGAGGGACGTCTCTCGCCATGGGTGATGGAGGGTTTCCGTTCATGAGACCGCACTTGCTGGCCTGCAGGCTGCTTTCCAGCTTTCAATGCCTGTCGTTCTCTTGCGCGTCGTTCAGCGGCTTCAACTCGGGCGCGTTTTTCCTCCTTGGTCATGCTGTCGAGCGTCAGCTCAAGCCTTTGGAGGGGTGATCGGTCGTTTGCGAACGCTTTGCGGCGGTCTGAGGACCCGCCTGTTGTTTGTCTCCTCGACAATGGATCGAATGCGCTGGCGCCTGAGCCTCGTCTTGAGAAATCTTCTTGAACTTGGTCGGGTCTCTGACCTCCGGTCCTCTCAGAGGACCTTTGGTATTGATCGTCTTCCATATCGCCGTCTTGTGGGTTAGGATCGCGAGGTGCGGTTGTGTCTGAGGCGGTGTAGGTGTAAGGAAGACCACCGTTACCGTATGGATGGCGATAGCTCACAGGAGGACCGCGAGGAACTTCTGGAGCAGGCGGAGGAGGCGACAATGGCACGTCGTCGTCGTACTCTTCTTGCTGTCGGCTCTGTTGGGATGGTCTAGAAGCCTCAGCAGCAGGTACGTCTCGTCTGTAAGAAGATGGTCTTGGAGCTAGACCTTGGGGAGCAAAATTAGAAGTGGTTGGAGAATCATAGGGACTAAAGGTAGATTCAGTAGGAGCCTCGGTGACCTGAGTTTGTAAAGAACCACGATTCGATCTGCGAACTGGGGCAGCGTCGAGCGAAGATCTACGGTCAGCATTATAGGCATAGTCGTCCGACTCAGACCTGCGGCGGGTATGGCCCGCAGCGACCTTGGGCCCAGGTAACTGGCCCCAGTATGGCGTCGACATCTGAGGCTGACAATTGATCCTCGGGGCGGTGTGATTGGCCAAGCGCGTTAGAGGCGAAAAAAGAGACGGAAAAGATGGATGTCAGGCGTTGAATCGCGCGTTACTGTACGTTGGAGCGGGAGGCGGGTAAAAGATGAGAGGCTGAAGCAAACGTAGCGAAGCTTTGATTTTTGGGCTGTTCAGGCGCTAGCAATTCAGTGCAAGGCCCGCATAAATGGAGTTGTAGCGGGGCGCTGAGTCTAGTCTAGGGCTCATGCGAGCTGCCGGACTAGACAATGCTTTGCAGAATTGGTGTTGTTTAGCTGAGAGAAAGCAAAAAAAGGTTGTGTTTTTTCTCCTGCAGTCTGCAGGGACCAAGAGAAAAAGTTGAGATGGCTGAGGAGGAAAGAGAAATGAAAATTCAAGGCTTTCCTGGGTCGATACGGACGATAGCAGAGCCGGGAACTGCCCTGTTCTGCTCTCTACATTGAAGCCCAAGATGCCGCGGCGGTGCAGGGATTATAGGTCCCTGGAGCTATCTAAATCCATCCAAGAGCTGTTTATACCCTGGAAGCTTCCCCATGCTCGCCATGTTTCCCAGCCTCGAATGTGATCGTTGCTCTTGTTGAGGTAAGCTTGGGCGTTGATATCTCCCAAGAACACACTTTGCGCCGAGCATAGTCATATCAGAAAATCCAGAAATGGGTAGCTGAAGCTACTAGCAAGGATCGAAAACTTGATATATCTCGTCTTCCTCGTCAGGTCGAGGCTGGGGATGGCTGGGGCGGGGTGTCACCGTGTCTCATCCTTGGAGCTCTTCCGAAGACCCAAGAAAGCGGGTGGCTGGCTTCGGAGACACGGGACGGGCCCGGACAAGATATCCATTGAGAATGTGAGAACGGGATAATCGGGTTTTCCCAAGGCAATTGATATCGTTGACGGTTGCACGCTTGGTGGTGGTCAACACAGTCAAAATAAAACACTGTTTCTTGAATTGACTTGACTTGTTAAATTGATGAAGTCATACATCTAAAACGGCTGCTCCCGAATCTTAATACAGTACTTCAGGCCGTTGGCGCGCGGAAGGGCGGGAAGGCCCGAACAAACTTTGTCTCATCTTCAATTAAACTGAGAGAATGGCTAGAGAAGTATTCAGAATCTGTCATAGTAGGCGAACATAAGTGAGAAATGCGCTTGAAATGCTCGATCTGGATCCAATCTACAGTTGTCAGACAATGACCGATCTGTTTGCTTGGTAATTCATGTCGCAAACTCAATATCGGCTACTAAAAGGCTACACAAAGCCTTGGGCTTATGGATACACGTTGCCCAACCTCCCTCGATCAAAGTCTCACGGCAGTTACTGCATGCCGTTACCCGTTACGAGTGATTGATGGATTCTCTATTGTCCCTGCAGGGTCCCTCGTGGACTTCTCGTATTCTTCAATCTCTTGGTTTTCATGTCTCATCGTGAGCTCAAACACCCTAGCTTAGTTGGTGGTTGGAAGTTTTGCTCTTCCTGGTAAACTCACTTCCGCCTCTACGGATAGATCAACCTGTAATGGAGTCCACTCGTACCTGGCAAATGAGAATACTGTGCTGGGCGTTTCCAAAGCTGAAGCGTCACCTCAATAGTATGGGTGACAATTGTAGCTGGTGGCTGACAGCCGTGATGAGAGCTGATCAGTGGCTCCCACTTATTCGATATCAATTGACTTTGTCGTAAAATCAATACCACTTCCACTTATCAGAAATCTTCGTTTTGATGGCAGAGAAGCGCCCATGACAGAAACGTGGAGAAGACTTGGAGGGCATGAAGCAAAGTTCTTCCAAAAGAGTGAAATGGCGGGCGGCAGTAGGTACTAATACAGAGAAGCTCACCCAGCTTGTCGGGGTGTGACGAACCGTGTAATCGAAACAAAGAGGGAGGTCAATTGCGGTCTTTTATTGGAAATGTTCTATCGAAACAGATACTCGATCGTCTGCATGCTTCAGCCGGGTGCCAATTCGACACGAGTCAGAGATGCAGGTAACGTCCCATACCTTGGGCTCGGGAGCAACTGTGCAGAATGAGGCCCGAAACACTAATGCATTGCAACTTGATGATCAGGGACCACATTCTCCAAAGTACCATTTCGAAGAGAAGCTTTATCAGCTTTCACTTTTGTAGTGTATTTCACAGCAGAGAAAGCTTGAACTGCATCTGGGGTGTCTTAGGATATGCTTAGGATATGCTTGGGAGGAGGCAATACTAAGGTTTAGGATCCTTAGGGTAACTCATCCCAAGGCATCCTAAACTTGGGACTGCTCGCACAGCGGTAGAGGTCTGCAGATCTTGTTCAAATCAGATGGATAAGAGGACCCAATGCAGGCTACATAACCGACAGTGAGGGGTTCATCACAAAGTTTGGGGGTCACAGGCAAGGGATTGCATCTAAATGGTGTAATGATTTGATCCTGTTTCTCCTAATCTTATCTGATCATCGGGCAAGATCAGATCCACCCGGCAGTTCGCCGTTCGCTCCTACCCTGACGGCGACTTCCGCGACACCACACCAATTCCCACTCAACACCATAGAAGACTCGATACTCAGACAGATGTTGAGCTCAATAATCGAGGAAAATCCGAAAAAAATTCAAAAATAAAGCTGATGGGCACTGAGAGACATACTGCTCCCGCCAGGGCTTGAACCTGAGACCTTCGCATTACCGGATACTCGGAATGAAGTATTAGTACGACGCTCTAACCAACTGAGCTACGGAAGCCGATCAACTGTTGCGGATGTGATCCGCTGTTGTGGTGCCGGAGCGAAAAGAACATCTAAACATGTTGGCTTTAGCCCAGAACTACCCTGGAGTAAACCGTCAAACACTATAATGTCCATGACATTGCCATGGTTATCTTAAAAACTTTGCAGATTGGTTCGAGGAGTGGTATTCCTCTCAGAATTGTCAATAGAAAATTAAATAGCCTCGCATTGTAATGTTCCGATGTAACTTTTACAAACTCCAAAATCCAAATGCAACAACAGACACGATGACCCCCACCTAGGTAGTCACGACCACATATATCAGGTAGATACACTACCAAAGTCTCCAGAATGGTTTCTTAGGCTTAGGCTCCGGAATCACCCATCCCTTGGCCTTTTGCCAGGTTTGTTGCCCCGAGGTGGTATAAAGAACCCACAAACAGATCAACATGGTGGCCATTATGACCAGGGCAGCGTTGCGTGGTGCGCAATTTCTATCCCGTAGCTTCTTGATGTAGTCTGGCAAGCTGATGAATACCCTGTTCTCATCGTGTTCTTCTAGCAATCCTTGATAATGTACCGCATGTGGCTCCATCATCTTGTAAGAGTCAATTCCCTCAACATTCGCGTCCTTGGGATATGGCCGGTATTGCACGATCTCTGGAATGACCGATATCTTGACTCTGGCCATGGAGCTCATTTGCTCTCTTTCAGGTCTCTGCTCTTGTAACCGCATATCATGCTGCTGAGCTGCCTCTTTTGAAGCCTGGTACGCCTGTTGACAGGTGCTCACTTGGTTCAGTGCGTACAGTTCACCAGGTATGAGCCAGTTGATTGAGAAGATGGCTGATGACATGCGAAGCCCTACGCTGAGCCAACCTGCGTATGAAATCACGTCGTGCAGTAGCTGATACAACTCCGCTCTGGAAATAGATTCATAACCATCAAAACTGGCCGTGAACTCGTAGACGGGGAGTAACAGAAGGTAAACCTCGGTGGTAAGCTTATCGACCTCTCTCCAAAATAAGTCGGGCTCCCCTCTGCTCGCTTTAAGCCAAAGTCTACTGGTATGGGCTCGGAGTTCGCTACGTTGGAAACCTCCAAGAACGTTAGTGGCGTTGCTCCTGTTTTGCATTACATTACATACCTTCTTCATTGATGAGTGCAACGTCGGAATTATGCAATGTCTCATCATGCTTGGAGCTGGCTCCAAACAGAAGCCGTGAAAAGACTCGATTGTCGAGAGCCTTGAAAATGATAGCTTGAAGAAGGTTCGTCCTCTCACCCCTATCACGAAGGAGTCTTTCCCATTTCCCTGCGCGTGCGTCCATATGAGCTACAAGCTCAACATATCTGATGAATTCTTCCGGATAGTCTCTTAGCCACGGGGACGTTCGAGGAGCCTGATGTTCCTCTTTGGGGGAGAATGCTGATAACACAATAGTACAGATCTCAGCACCAAGACGTCTGAAGTGGTATTCGTAAAAATTGCTTGGTAATTCCATCTCTGAACAAAATGGCGCAAAGTCAAGACTGCGGCGTACAGGACTAAATGACCTGAGCTCCCGCATTTTGTATGTAGTATAACAAAGAACAGAAACGGGTTGAGTTAAAACGTTGAGAAGGAATGTAGAAAGAAACAGCTGACCCAGCAGAGTGTAAGCAATGATAAGCAATTAAACAAAAGAGTGTGCAAATGAAGGACAGATCGAACAAAATAAGAGTTGATGTTGGGTATTTATCGAAAAGATGATGATCTGAAAGACGACGAAGAGCTTGATCCTCCAGGAAGGGCAGCCAGAAAGGTGAAGCCCGAGCTGATTGTTAAAAGAGAACTGCTTCGAGTCTTGCCCTTGGGGGCATTGTCCTTTGTCTTGCAAGCATCTTTCTCAAAGGAGGTGGCTACTGTCTCTGGCTCCATGATGGCAACTTGAGTTGGCAGTAGTTAGATTGTGTAATTGAGGTTTGGACACAGTAAAAGAAGAGGCACAAAGAGTTGGGTTGAGAGGGTGTGTTGGTGAGGGGAACTCCTTTGTCTTTGATGGGAAAGACGGACTTGTTATAAGTTGGTGCATCTATATATGGATATCAGGTCGACTATGAACGAAAAGGCCCAGCATGCCAACCCTGGTCAGCCCACGGTTGATCGCACAGGTCTCGGATGATGGCTCATGGGCATGAGGGGCTCGCAGACACACCAAGGGACCCGTGGGGTCGCGATGGTGGGATGAAATCGAGGTTGTGAGGCGCGTTCACATTCCAGAGTGGCATAGCCAGTACCTGCGCTCCTGCAGGACCACCTAGCGTGTCTCTGGCGATCATTTGGGACAAGACCATGGTGTAGAGTACGTAATGAAGCGGGTGCACACCAGTTGTCAGTCCCTTTGTGGGACAAGGAATATTCACAAAAGCCAATGAAGTTGGGAAACGTCAAAGGGAAATCCCGCTCCATCAGCCCAAGATCGACTGTGAATGGTGAACGTGGTTCAAGGTGGGTGACTATTGAGGCTTAATTGTAGCTGTGGATGATCGTTGGCGCCTCGAACGCCTCGCTTCAAGGGAGAGGTGACGCAGCAAGTCAGAGTTGGTACAAGTTGGCCAGACCAGAGCTTCTGACTGGATGAATACAATTGTGTGAAACCGCCTTTGCCGTTTATATCTGACTGTGTTGACCCTTTGTCCTTGATGTTTTAGCCCCATGTGTCTTATTTGAATGTGGCTGTTGGCACACTTGACCAGGGTTAGAGAAATGTCTAGATCCCAGCCTACATGAGAAATGGTGCGAGGGTCGAATGGCTCAATAATGTACAGAGGTTTGTGGTTGAACCGTTTGAGGTGGAGGCATGGATGGGGTCATGAAGTTGAATTGATGACCCGAATTCATCCATGCCGGGAGATCATACCAAGTATGACAGCGCATTGTAATATTCGACAAGCCAATGGCATATCAGCATGGCATTTATGAGCCTTTAAAAGCTCATAGGCTCACTTCCAAGAGCAAATTTGTACACCATTTTCCACGTTGAATATGCGCGTGACTGAAAACACTGCGTCATATGCACTTGAGTTGCATTAAACTCTCGAGGCCCGATAGACGCTAGTTGACAGTCAGGTTCATAGCAGCTCGATTTGTGGATATATTGCTTGAATGTCATTGCCAGTATTGTTGAAACACTAACCAAGAGAGGGTATTTTCTCCTGAGAAATACCCTGTGCAATATCGGTTTCCACTCTTGACCTTGGCATGAGGATATTCTAATGTTAGCATCCCATAGTTGATAAACTTACTAGGACCTTGGAAGCAAATCATTAGGCCCAGGAGCATGGATCGGATATAGACACAAAGTTGGAACAAAGAGGGACCTTGCTTGGCACGTGAGGCCCATGTTGAAACAAGAGAAGGGTTAATGATACCTGCGGCGTCATTGTAGCCCTGGCATTGTCCCTTGCAAATTAATGCGAATACCTGGCTGTTAAGGAGTTGAGTAGAAAATATGAGATTCGTTTGACTTGTGAAACGTTAGAGGATGAAGCAAGCCAGAGGCAAAGAATTGCGGCCTCACATGTCAGGCAGAAGTCAGGTACCTCAAGGCACCACAGCCGGTGCGCTTGCCAAACTCAAAGTTAAGCAGTTTTAGGTCAGCACCCAAGAATTTTTGCTTGCGCCTCGCGACACAAACCAAACTTCAACAGGCGCATTCGCACCTTCCGACAACGTTAAATTCGACTATTACTCCTTCTCACTCTACCGCTATTCGCGACTCTTGCCTGGTGCAAAGTTGCAGACAAACTCTCCAAGAAAGGAAGGAATTGCTTTGAAATTTGAACCTTCATTTTCATTGCTTCTGGCCCCACTTCTGAATCTCTTACTTCCACTTCTTTTGCCTCTACTTTATCGACTCTGCCCCGCGATCTTTCATCCGCGAAACCCTTCAACTTCCACCACGACCACTCAAGCAGAAACCCAACAAAATGGCCGCCGCTGTAGCTGACACCCCCAAGATGGACGAGCAGGTCGACCTCACCACCATCCCCGTCGACCCTGCTGGCAAGGAGGATTCTTCCGATGTCAAGGACGACGACAAGCCCGTCACCGTTTTCCACGACAAGGACAACTTCAACGTGAAGCACCCTCTTCAGAACAAGTGGACTCTCTGGTTCACAAAGCCTCCGAGTGGCAAGGTACGAAACGACATACTTTTACCTCCGGACTTGGAGACTAATAATTGTGATAGGGCGACAACTGGAACGATCTCCTTAAGGAAGTTATCACCTTCGATTCCGTTGAGGAATTTTGGGGCGTTTACGTGAGTCACCACCCTGACTTCAAATCTTCCTCGTGCTAATTTTTTAGAATAATGTCGCACCCGTTTCCGAGCTTTCCCTCAAATCCGACTACCACCTCTTCAAGGCAGGCGTCCGCCCCGAGTGGGAGGACCCCCAGAACAAGCATGGCGGCAAGTGGTCTTACCAGTACAAGGATAAGCGAAACATCGATGTCGACCGCCTTTGGCTCCAGGTCATGATGGCCGCTATTGGCGAGACTCTTGAGGACGAGGACGATGGCGAGGTCATGGGTGTAGTTGTCAACGTCCGAAAGGCCTTCTTCCGAATTGGTGTCTGGACTCGTACCATCGGAAAGAGCATCCCCGGCCGAGGTGAAGGCGATGTTGCTGGTGGCAAGGGCCGTAGTGGTGAGAAGGGTAAGGAGATTCTCCTGTCTATCGGCCGCAGGTTCAAGGAGGTTCTCGAGCTGCCCGCCGCTGAGCAGGTTGAGTTCTCTGGACACACCGACAGTGCCCACTCAGGCAGCACACGAGCCAAGGCTAAGCACGTTGTTTAAACGTGCGAGGATTTACGCAGAGGCACGACGTTGATTTAGCACGATATCCGATAATGACCATTTCACGTTTCTGAACCTGACGCCGTTCATCTGGCGATTCACGAGAGGTCGACGAGTTGTTGAAGCAGAAGCGGGACAGCAAGGATTGAGCGGCGACTGGCTTGAACCCGGATATGTAAACCGCCCAGTCAGCCTGGGCACGATTTATCCTTAATTTCATTTAGCTCAATGTTCTATTGGCGTTGCTTGGAGGGCTGTTTCCCAAGTGGCATCCACGAAGTATGAAAAGGGACACCCAAGGAGGGGAAAGGAAAATAGATTTTTGTACTTTCAAACAACTGTAATCAGTTGCTGCACATGAGTACTTGCTAGGCATACTCAATTATTACCAACTTGCTGAAACAATGCTCGCATATATTTGGTGAAGTGTGGGTTACAGGTAGAGTGATTACCAAGTCTCATTATCTTACACTTTTGATTGTTTAACGAAAGCCGATTAGATCAACTCTCGTCCCCGCTGATATCATCTGGGAAGATGCTCTTGACCAATTGCTTCTTGTTGATCTTGCCCATAGCATTTCGGGGTATTTGATCAACAAGTCGCATGACCTGGGGAATCTTATAACTTGCCAAGCGTCCCTTGAGGGCTCTACGCATATCGAGAGCTGACCACTTCTTAACAACGTCCTTATCTAGAACCAGGACAGCGCCGACCTTGTGACCCCATTGCCCACTAGGCACAGCCACGACAGCTGCTTCGGCGACCTCGGGGAGGGATAGTAGCTCTCGCTCGACTTCTAGAGCGCTTACCTTTTCGCCCCCTGTCTTGATGATATCAGCGGACTTGCGTCCTTGGATGAAGTAAAGGGGGCCATGTGTCCATGACTGGGAAGCAGTGGCGGAGGGGACTGGACGGCGGACAGCTACGTCGCCTGTTTTGAACCATTTACCCTTTCCGCCCGAATCTTCGACGAATTCGCTTGCTGTTGCGGTTGGATTGCGCCAGTACTCGCGGAAGATGGTTGGGCCTCTTAGTTGGATCTCGCCAGAGCGCTCACGGCCCTGAGCATCGATTTCTTCTCCTTCTTTGATAATTTCACCGTTGTCCACGTCGACTAAACGCGCTTCAACAGACGGCAGTGGCCAGCCAACACTGGCATCTACACGGTCTGAAAAGTCCAGACCGCAGCTCAGCGCCATACCGACCTCGGTCATACCGTAGCGCTCAAGGAGGACATTTCCGTGGCTGAGGTCTTTCCAGGCGGTCTTGATAGGCGTTGGGAGGGCGGCGGAACCAGAAATGGAGAGGCGCATGTTCTCGGGAGAGATGGCTTTGCGGGCGGCTTCTTGGGTCTCTTGAGGGAGACTCTTGTATGAGGTAAGTAGCCTGCTATACACTGTGGGTACGACTGTGAAGAATGTGATTTTGTCCTTAGGGGTAGAGGACTCGTTGTCGAGAAAGGGCGCCGAGAAACGCTTCCATACAGCATCAGCGTTGAATGGGAACATGAACTCGATTGTTGAGCCGGCGAGGAGCGGTGTAAGGATGGCATTTACAGTTCCGTGGATATGGTGAAGCGGGAGGACGTGGAGGAGATGGTCTGAGGGTGAGTAGTTCCAGGCCTCAACGAGGGAGCGAGATTGCGCTGTTAAGACGGATTGGGGGAGCAGCACTCCTTTCTAAGCAGAGACTTTAGCACAAAGAGCCATTGAAGCATCATGAGCAGACTTACGGGTTTATTGGTCGTTCCCGAAGTATACAGCATCATACCAGCTTCACCAGCAGCGGTATCGCTCAATTGCACCTTGTCATGACTACCCCCACCTTGATGCTTCTGAAGTTCTACATGTGCCAGTTGGGTCGTGAGCTCAGTCGCAAGAACTTCCTTGGCCTTGGATGCGAACTTTGGTGAGGAGACTAGCAATGAAGCTTCACTCTGGTTTAGAATGTATTGTAGTTCTGGCGCAGGGAATGCGGGCGATAGAGGCACGGCGATAGATCGCGCAGCCATTGCGGCCAAGAGTGTTACTGTACAAGCACATGTCAATGGCTGTCGCAATGCGCTATAGCGGGATCACATCATGAGCTCACCTACGTAGTCATAACTATTCTCAACCAGGAACGCAATGCGCTCGCCATTGAGGTCCTCACGACCAGCAGCTTCGGCCAGCCTGTCCCGTGCGCGACTAACATCACCTAGAAGCTCTCCATACTTGAAGGTCCGGCCGGAAAGAGAGTGGATAACAGCTTTGGAATCTGGATCATGTTGTGCAACAGCTTCGAAGAGCGGTAAGCGTGGTAAGGTCGAGAGCATTCTAGCAGCGGGACGGAGGGTAATGAAGGAAGCGGAGGTAGCAGTAGCAGCAGACGGGCGCCGGACGGCGGAGGTGACGAGATGTCGGAGCAGCGACATGACGAAGAGTAATTCAAGGCCCCGACGCGCCGGGGTTTGGCGACAAGGATTCAACAATTACTGGTACAAGAGGCCAATCCGGAGTCTGCTGTGCAGACTGCAGACTTGGGCGCTGAATGCTACGTTGAGGTGTGGTTCAACGGCGCATTTGCCGAGGCCTGCACTGGGGAGGGGGGATAGGATTTAGGGATTGACGATCCCGCTGAAGCATGAGCATGAGTTAATTGAAGAAGCGACAGCTGAATTTAGAAATGGAGTTGCGTGCGTGCGTTGTGAAGCAAAAGCTCCAACGTCCCATGTGCTAAAGTGGATTTGGCTCTTTGACGTAAATGGGGTCAAGTCTTCGGCCCATGGTCCGGACGGAAGGCCGACTTCCCCGGAGGTACGTACCCTTTAGAAGCCGCGCCGAACAGTTTCGAGGAGCTAACAGAAAGTCAAGGTGCACATCCTTTGAGGGAGAGAGTGAAAAGGATTTCGAAAGTGAAGCCAATAAGCAGCGGCTCTTTTGTTTACGGATGAGTATCGGCAGCTAGAGATGCGTCCGCGTGTGGTTTTAGCTGGGAGGCTTAAGGAACCGTTCGACTGCAATGCAACACAAGCGTTGTACATGTGCGTACGTATCCGTCCAGGCCCAACAGTTGAGATGAAAGTACAGCACAGTACTTCTTCCTGTCCTGAGACCTGAGTCGAGTGGGAGACAGGGAAGATGGTGACTGATTTGTTGTGCTGGGCTGTTATGGTTGAACGCTGGCCTCATCAACAACTCACAGGTCAAAGACGAATACGTGAATGAGTGGATTGCATATTTGACATCTTTTTTTCTTCTTGTCTTTTGTCTACACAAACCCCGGACCTTTACTTTCAACGCTACCTAACTTTGACTACCTTGCCTATGGGGCCAATCCACGAGACCGCTATCGCATCGCACCAGATCCCGCCTGTTTGGGCCCGTACCTACAGCAAAGCTCCAACAGCTCCAGTGACAAGATCCACTGTGTATGCTGTCAAGTCTGCAGCTGGGGGGTGTGTGGTATATGTTATTGGGGATGCATAGTAGCGCTGCTAGTCTAGTAGGTAAGTCTATCATGTGTAAAAGGCTGACTCTCTTGCTTTTGTCGTGGCATTCTACTATTTGCAACGATGAGACTGGTCAGAGAAAAGAGAGAGTCTCAGAGTCACAGACAGAGTCAGAGACAGAGAGAAGAAAGAGAACAGGGGTTGGTAGTTCGTAACCCTTGTTCCTGGCTTCACCGCTCTAGAAGCCAGGCGGTCAGGGCCAGCCGACGCCCGACCCAACCGTCTGGACGGACACGCAGATTGGCGGCTGATCATTTGCTAAAAAGAGGCTTTCAGGGGTGTTGCACTGTAGGGATGTGATGCGATGTGATGGATCGAAAAACTTGTCCGCCACTTTGGCTCATGGAAAGACGGTAAAAATGAATGTACAGTACGCAGCTAGATGCCCCGCGCTCTTCACGGTACAGTAGAAGGAATAACGAACATGTTTAGAAGGGGGATGCCTGTAGCTTACAGTGTTGTACTGTACATACTTGTCTCTGTGACTTGCTTGGTGGCTTTTTTCGTCTTTGCTTCTGCTTGTTTTGTTCCTTTTTTGCTTGTTGTTTCCTACACCGACTTCACACCGAAACGGGATAACGGCTCCCTGAGTTGTCAATTTCACAAATCACAATCAGCGTATGCGTTTTTGTTTTTTCACGAAAGAGTGAACGTGTTCCGCCACTTTTAGATACTTGCTCTAGGTACTGATCCATCCATAGAATGTATGTACTGTACATAGTCTAGTCCAAGCTTCCTTAGATCCCATATCCCATCCATATCTTGAAACGTATATCAGTTTGTCCTGTCCCGCCTCTTCCAACTTGTATTTCCAACCTTTCACTTTCCGTCTCGTCTCGTCTCGTCTACAAAGTCTCTTGTTTGCTAGTTTTCTCGCTTTTGACTTCCTGTTTCTGTTTTCAGTTGTCACGTCACAGACAATCACAGTGTGGTTATTTTTGGGGGCAGAGCCAGACCGATAACCTAAAGCTTAAAGAAGCGGACAAACCGACAACTCGGGAACCTCATTAAAAAAACCTACTTCACCTCCCTCACAAGCTCCCACCAGCCAAAGGCCAACCAGAGCCTTTCGTCTTGCCCTGTCGATCCATTACCGCTCCACTTGGGATCCGGACAAGAAAGATTCTATTCTTCTTATATCGCCCGCGAATTCCGAGTTGGCCTCGACTCAATTCGCTTTTTAAATAGTCGCATCTGTTTCGCCTTTGTCGACTCTATCCAGTTTCCAGTCGACATTGCGCAAATTGTACCTGGACGTCGCTACGTTCTTCCATTTCCAGACCGCCATACCTCATGTTTCGACGATACGCGCTCGGCTTTTCGAGCGTCCAGCGACAGCTCTCAACCATGAGCAACTCCAACACTCCCGTTGAGGATCTTATTCGAGCCAAGGTGAGATCTCAATGTGCATATTCGACGAAACCACCCACTGACCATTCCCTCTAGATCACCGCGGCCTTCAACCCCCAAACTCTCGAGATCTACAATGATTCTCATCTTCACTCCCACCACAAGGCCATGGAACACACTACCTCCAGCGAGACACACTTTCGGTAAGAATTGCGCTCTTTGTCACCGTCAACCGACTTCTGTGCAACCTCCTTTTCTCATCTCATCACAATTTGGAATCATATCATGTCGCCTCATCTCATCTCATCTCATCCCGCGTGACACTCTTGTCATGCAATGCAGTCTCTTGTACCCCATACTCACTCACACCCTTCCTCACTCACCCACACCGTTCTTCTGCACATACCCCGGTCAACCCAACTTCACAATCAAGATGCAATGCATACTAACACGTGACAGCGTGGTCATCACCTCCGACGCCTTCAACTCCAAGATGCAGCCTGCCCGTCACCGCATGGTCTACGCCCTTCTCCGCGATGAGATGGCCCAGGAGAACGGCATCCACGCTCTCCAGCTGCGCACCATGACTCCCGAGGAAGAAGCCCGCCAAAGGAAGAAGAAGGAAGACGAAGCCGCAGCCCGTGCCGCCCGAGCTGAATCTGAGGAAGAGTGAAAACAACATCACTCTCTCTTCACCAGCAGACAAAAAAAGAAAAGACACGAAAACAAATCAAAATCATAATGACCGCTAATGACAGAATGACGACTTCAAGGCTTAACAACCCCGGGATTTCTTTTTTTACCCTTACTCTCAGCAAAACCAAAAACATCACCAATTTGGGATCAGCAGGAAAAAAAAGGAACAAAGGCGAAAAAGACCAACGTCGAAAAGGGATGGGCAGCGAGAGTAGTTCGTGCCACGGAGTGAAGACACAAACAAAATTGATTGGGACCCAAAAAATTGACACAAGATTGTATGATACCCCCCCTTCGTGGAAATGAGACGACGACTGGTAGTGGGGGCGAAGATAAAATCTTGTTTGTTACACGGAATGATGGGAGAAATGAAGTTGAGTATCTTGACGAGGAAAGGCAACTGGACACCAAGGACTCTTATTTCTTTTCTAATACTTCTCCCCATCTTCTGCATCATCGCCATGCTGCCAGTTCATTAATCAAGCCAGGTTCTCAGTCGAACCAGCTACTTAGCTTACCATAGACATGTTGCCCACGCACAATAGACTGTTCTTTCCGCCACCGAATCAATCTCTTTTTCATGCAATTGAGTCTATGGACCTTTCATGGCCTGGCCTGTGATACTTGATATAATACTATACAGTCATGAGGATGTTGCTGACGGCATTTCTGCAGATTCAACAACGATTTTGGGTATCAGATACAATAAAAACAAACGCTTTAGCCTCCTCGAAAGTTTCGATCGTCAACATGACTATCACTTCATCGTGATTTCGATCCTAGCGCCTTTCCCGATCCGCGATTCTATTCAAACCGGCCACTGCTGCTTCGACGATCTTGCGCCCCTGTCCCTTTCGATTTTCTGAAATGCTCTCGAAGCTTTTCAAGATCCTTTGCCGATCGTTGCTTTGGTGTTGCCTTCCGTAGGTCCTCGGATATCTTTTTGAAATACTGTGAATGCCGAGGAGCCGTCGACTTGATTGCTGAGCCTCCTATAGTAGATGGTGGTAACATTGAGGTTTGTGGCATTTGGGGTGAAGTGGGCGGAGGGGGCTGGGTCAAGATCTCTTGAACTCGTGAGGACTGCACTGGCTTTCTCTCAGAAACTGGGTTCCGTCGTCTGATGCTCGACTGTGTGGGAGTGATGGGCTTCGCTGTTGGCCCAGGCTTCGAGACTATCTCCAAATCATTCGTCGATGCTAATGATGGCCTTCCTTTACTGGAAGTTGAAGGCACAGACGGGATCTCAGGGAGGTCGATTTCCATGTCATCCTCGATAGTTGCAATCGGCTGTGGTGACTCGACGCTTTTCCTCTCTGAACAACGTTGGGATGACGGGGAAACCGAACGCTGGCTGTCGTCCTCGTCAAAGTCACCTTCATCTTCTGAGCTTGTATATATCATTAGATCATCCCCCCCAGCATCATCTTCGTTTTTCTTAGTTACCAGCTCATTCGCACGTGCGAATTCCTCCGGGTATGATCTGAGGATATGGCTCAAGTTGCCCCTGTTCACAAGATATTTATTGTATACCAAGGGCCCTTTTTGCTGATTAAACCATTTGATAGCAACCATAGGTTCCATTCGGGAGCGTTTGACGTACTCCCCATAAGAGCACGGATAAGCTCGGATGAATTCGTCATAGAGGCAGTCTCGAAGCTGCTTCCTTGGACGTAGGTAGTTGAGGTATACACAAGCATAAATGAAGTTGGACTTGGTCCCGGGCAACTTGTCACCCCCGTTTTCACCAGGGTAATCTGGATATTGCTGTATGAATGCTTCGTAGGGTTCCAGAGGAGCGCCTGGCGCTATAAGTGGCGCAGGAGCAGGAGACTTTTCTGTCTTCATTTGGTCATTCATCTGTGGTTGTGAATTCGTTCCTGCTGTCGTCTTTGACGAACTCATCTGGGAAGACGTGGTCGGCTGTTGTATCGCCTTGCTCTCGTCACTTGGCTTCTCGTCAGTACCGTCGACAACCGGACGATCTGCAGTCGAACCATGGAAGTTGGTTGAGGGAACAACTTCCTCTACATGGTCCATCGTTTCATCTTCCTTCATCTCTATTGACTCTCTGATATCTTTGACGGACTCTTGTGTGATAGGTATACCCGTGAATGGAATAATAGAATCGGATGACGTTGGCATAGAGTCATCGATGACTTTTTGGGGCATTGTATTTGGGGGCATTATCGTCGGTGGCATACGATCTTTTTCGTTATGGCTTTTCGTCCTATTCCGACTTTCAACAATGATTGGCCTGAACCTTAATCGACGAGTTTTCGGGCTCTCATTCCCATGAATACTTTCTTTGCTCGTGAATACGGTATTTGGCACCACCATTGGAGCTGTGTTGCTCGGCTGAGCGCATGGCGGTGTAGCCATGGTCCTGTTGGTGGAAAGCGGAGATGGTGCAGTCGGTTTGGACCGCACTGCCGTTTTATTGACGGAGCCATTGTGAAGAGGCTGAGCATCGGGAATCCGTGTTTCCAAGTCGTCTTCAGTCTCCCCGGAAGAAGGTGGGTTCTCAATGAATGGCTTTGGTGTCGGCCGCTGTGGGCGTTCGGGGCCTGGCCCTGTTTTTGGTGTTTCGTGGACAATGGATGACGGGGTGTTTTGGTCAACGATTGCCACCGCTATACAGTCCGCGTCTTTTGAGGATGCGGGCTCCGGCGTTGGAGACCAGGACACAGCGCGCTCAGGGGATGACTGCGGAGGTTTCGCATGGTCGGATCTAGGTGTGCTCGTTATGCCATTACGTTGCCGTTTATTGACTGGTGATGATACAGGACTCCGATTGCGCTTCTTCAAGACCGGAGTATGCTCTTTGATCGTGCGCTTGTTAGCAATATACGTCGCTTTCACTGTCTCAAGAACGTGTCCTGGAAGATGCGAAAGGCCGTGGGGCGTATTCTCTAGCTCTACAGCCCACGAGTCTGGTCTTTCGAGCAGTGTCCTCTGGTCGGAGGGAATGTTTGTGACGCGATGCCGGTTGAAAAGCTCCGTAATGTCCCGATCAGGGGACGATTTGGGAGACATTGGGATGCGAAAGATTGCCCACAACCGGTCGCGATGTGTGGATGTTACATGGGAGGCTTCGATGAGGAATCTGTACGACGGGGCGAAGAGATCGGAAGAAGGTGTGCGGCAAGGATAGGGGTTTCGAGACGTGCGACGTGTACGATAGATGAATGGCGGGTTTCCTTCTGCAGATAGAAAGTTTTGTGCGAGATAACAATGGACCTCTAAGAGTGAAGCTTGAGTGAAAATGCTTTCTTGAAAGCTCGAGGCCTATCGAATCGAAACGAAATTCAGCGCGACGCGACGGGTAATTTTGGGCCGTGTTCGCAGCAGCTGCGGGGTCCTTTGTAAGGTGTGGTAGGCGGGTGGCTCGTGCTTGATCAGCGCCAAGTCATCGGTACTTGTAACTTTTAGTTCGTTTGTGCTCAGAGGCTCAAGTTGATGATCTCGATAGAAGTCAACTGGAAGATAAAGACGGCGACATAACTGTGATGTTGTAGGAGATGTTAAGCGAGCAACAGTCAGTACATTCAACTGAGGGAGAGTCACTTATCGCATTGAAATGGTCATCAAGACACAATCAACTCATGCCAACGTTGACTGTTCCACAACAGCAAAAAAGTAACCCAACCGAGACCTGCATGTACCGGTGACCCCCGTGTCGTTAACAGTCTGAGGCAGGAAAGAAAACTCAGGGCTTTGATCTCTAGTGTCAAAAAGACTTAGGTAGGTTTAGCATAAACTTAGAACACCTTTTGTTGGATTTATTTTGACATCCCATGACATGTCTTGAGTTTTCTTGCTCCCCTAGACAGTCCAGGCTTCAGACTTCGGCTGCCTTGCAAGGGTCTGACGCCATCACGCATTCAAACGCCCACCTCAGATGCCCAAAGGTTGCTCTCGACCTTGGATCTTCACCACGTACAACAGTGATTAGCTGTGCGGGACAGCATATTCCTTCTGCGCCGCAGCATCCAGCTGATGCCCTTTCGTCATTTTGCTTCCTGTCTTTTGCCTTATCCGCTGTCACAGCCTGTCTGAACTACCTTAACCTTAGCCCGCTCCATTCCGTCTTTTCCAAGACGAGAGAGACCCCAACCTTCGTCTACCTATCCACAACAGCTTCACCGATCAGCGAAACCCTGAAGATCGACCTTGACTTCTCCGCACCACTCGTCGCTTCCACTCTGCATTCCCCATCCGTCCACCAAGTGCTTACCCATTCCTTTAAAGTTCGTCGGATCACCATGCTGTTGATAACCTATACTCGAACTGTGGCTGCTGCTTTTGCTTGAGCAACTCGAAGCAGACAAACGTCACATGCTTTGAGTCTTGAGACTTCTGAGGCCTTCCTGTTGACGATCGCCGTGCATCCACATACCGACCTCCAACCTCATTACTCAAGTCGCTCCGAGTTTTCATACGCTGGATCTGCCAGGCCATTCTCAGAATAACCACGTTCTCAACATGTCGCGGCCCAGGTCCGGCTCCGTGGCATCGACAAGCTCTCCCATCCGTAACCGCCGCGATTCTATCAACTCGATTTCTACAGGGCAACTTGCTCATGCCCTAGACAAAATACACACATCCGCTAGCCAGTGTGACTCTCTAACTACCTTCAACGACTTCGCACCGCCTCCCGTAGCAGCACCAACCTCAGAAAACAAAGGAATAGCAGGCGATCTAGTCCAACAAGGCTTCAGTGGACTCTATAGTCGTTTGAGGGAGGCTGTAGGTGGTGGAGGCACCTCCAAATCACCCCAGGAACAACCATCAGGAGAAAGGTCAGAGCCTTCCTCCAAAAGAACCTCGATTGTTGCCAATCATGGCTCCAAGGCCTCTATCGGCTCGCTTAGTCGAGTCGACACCGGCGCCTCACTATCCACATCCTCGTCTCAGGTCATACCTAATGATGGGGCATCTACAAGTCAAAGTGGCGGCACTATCGAACCTCGACCGCAAGCACAGTCATCCAAGCCATCGAGTATCAGCTTGATGTCTAACCAGAAGTCCAACCCTACGAACCGTCAAAGCTTCTCCAAAAAGGCACCCAGCTCTATCGCCGCTGACCCTACGATCGCCCCTGTTACGGTACACAGAGATCCTAGTCATACCACCATCCGCACTGAGGACAGTGGCGGCGTCGGATCGAGCCGAAAGAGTATCAGCAGCCGAGCAGATTTACAAGCGCATCTAACGACGGCTGAATCATCGGCCAGTCTGTACGACATGAAAGATGGTAAGCTTCCACCCAGGCCTAAGCGTGAGGACACTTCAAGTATCGACGAAAGTATCAAAAGTCCGACAAGTCCCAGGAGTACACACCATCGTACACCATCGCTACAGACCCGAAGTCTTCGTAGCCCTTCAGTCACCTCATCTTTACTGTCACCCGACAGTGTAAGAAGGAAGCCTGCTGTTATCGATCGAATCAGCCGGTCGAGATCCCCTGGAGGCCAAAACTCGAGAGATTCCTCATTAGACAGGGGAACTGCTGAGCCTAGCCATGTCAGCACATCTGCTCATGATTCTGTTTGCCACGATTCCTTCTCTAACAACCCAAAACCTCAAAAGATGGCCTCGGGCGATTTCAGAATACCCGGCACTGTCACGAGTAGTGAGGAAGCCTCTGAACAGGTGAATGCACAGCTCACTCGCATGCGTAAGCAGGTTTTGAGCAAAGAATTCTGGATGAAAGATGATACTGTCAAGGAGTGTTTCCTCTGCCAGACGCCGTTCAGCGCATTCCGGAGAAAACATCATTGCAGAACTTGCGGATGCATCTTTGATTCGAAATGCACCACTGTGATCTCAGGCGAGAAGTTCGGTGTGCAAGGTTCGCTACGCGTTTGTAAGCGATGCCTCGAAGTCATCACCAGACGTTTCGATGGAAGTGGTTCAGAGGACTCTGGAGATGAACAATCGTTTATGCCAAGATTCTTCGGCGCAAATCATGCGAAAAGCCCCAGCAACGCAAGCCAGTCTAAGCCGAGAGATAACGAATCTGGGGTTGCCTCCGAGGGGTCAGAAGACTCGAGACCTATATCGAGACCTGTGACGACACCAATGATGGCTATACCTGCAACTCGCCGCCTTGGAGAATCTCGTACTGCAGCCATTCTGGAGATCGATGCGCCACAATTGAGTAGGCCAGGCTCTTCACGGTCTCTCAAATCTTTAAGTGCAAGGCCACATTCTTCTGCAGGCCATAAACGACATCACTCCAAACATGCTGGCTTCCTGAATCGTTTCAAACCTGCACCGGAAGAGAGAGCACCTTTTAGACGTGGCATTGATGATGAGAGCGCTAAGAAGCCAAAGTTTCCTGCCTTCCACGACGATAATATCATCGACCCGGAGCTGGCCGACTACATGTCCGATGAGTCAAGTGAAGATGAACAAATGAGCCTGTTTACCACCATGACAGGCGACTTGCAACCCGGAAGCCTTGGTGACGACAAGTCAGAACTTACACCATACGTAAATGCTAATAGAAAATATCGCCATAGGGCAGGCGAAAAGAGCATCAGCGGTATGAGCTTCGTGAGTAGAGGTGGCCTCGATGAGCTGCCTGGAAGTCTGGGCGGATATCGTCGGCCACCAAGGCGACGGAACACTAGCAATGTTAGTGGCAGTATGCATCACTTGCCATCACCGCGCCCAAAGTCCGGCGTGTTCAAAGGTCCTTCTCAGTCCTCAGAATTGCTCTTTTCACTGGATACGCCTCACCAAAGTGCAAACCAGATCACTAGGAGTGACTCCTTGCAACACAAGAAGGCCCCTAAAGTCGAGCTCAACACATCCAGTTTGAGACACGTTGATAAGTTGCTACATCAGCTACTAGACGATGCAGAGATTTCGAATCCCCCAGCGTGGCAAAAGGCTCTTGTTCCCATCCTGTTGCGAGCAACAGACGACGTGGACCCAGACGTCGCTAAGGGAGAAGATATGGATATTCGACATTATGTCAAGTTAAAGAGAATCCCAGGTGGCAAGCCCGGTGACACAGCCTACATCTCTGGTGTAGTTTTTACCAAGAACTTGGCGCTCAAGAGTATGCCTCGGAGGATTACCAATCCGCGAGTAATGCTTGTCACTTTTCCCATTGAGTACCAAAGACATCAACAGCACTTTATGAGCTTGCAACCTGTCATCGAGCAAGAAAAAGAATTTCTACGGGTCGTGGTCCAGAGAATCACGAATCTCCGCCCTCAAGTGCTTCTTGCTGAAAAGAGCATATCCGGTGTTGCGTTGCAGTACCTTTCCGACGCAAACATTTCAGTGGCCTACAATGTTAAGCACACGGTTATTGAAGCAGTTGCACGATGTGCTGAAACAGACATTATATCGTCTCTTGACATGTTGGCGTTGCCCGTCCAGATTGGGCGATGTGCTAGCTTCGAGGTTAGGACATTTGTGAATAATGACTACCCGGGTCGCAAAAAGTCATATATTTTTCTGTCCGGTTGTACTCCTGAGCTTGGCTGCACAATTGCGCTGAGGGGTGCCAACAGCACAGTGCTCTCGAAAGTGAAGCATATTATGGAATTTATGGTTTATGTTGTCTACAATCTGAAGCTTGAATCGAGCCTTTTGAGGGATGAGTCGATTGAACTTCCAGAGGGTGGAGACTCCATGACAAACTCTATGCAGCTCCATGGCGATAGTGCGAGATCTATGAGTGTCAATAGCGTTGACAACTCGAGAGATGGCCCAGCTGTTGTGGTAAATCACCCACCAGGAGATAGTGAACCGCCCTCTCAAACAACTGCGGATAGCGCTAGTATTACTGAAACCGACGACACAGGTTCATTGAACCAGTCAGGCCAGCTGACCCAAGAACGCACACGTCTCATGTCTCTTCAAGAGCAGTCCGATCCTGTTGCCGAGGATCAAACCAGTCAAGTTCCAGACGATGTCCCTATGCCGACTTACTATAGTGACATGGTGGCCAAGTACGAAACCAAGATCCTCTCTGCTTCGCCATATGTCAAGTTCACACAACCCTACCTTTTAATGAAAACGCGTGAGCAGGAGAGAAGATTGCTTTACTTGCGCAGATTGCGTAACCACGATTACTATGAAGAAAAAGACTCAGAGAAATCAGAACCTCAAAAGTTCCAACTCATCAAACCCGAAATGGTCGAAGCGATTGGTCAAAAGGCACCACGACAGATTATGGAGATCCTTCGAGCTGTTCACGATGCAGAATATGACAAGGCTTTATACAATTATCAAACCCAAACCCGTCAATGGGAAACCTACATCCAGGGCAACCTCGATCTGTTCGATCCGTATTCTCATCAGAACATTGTCGTCCTCTACTCTGTTGTCTGTACAGAGACGAAGATCCCATGTACTGAGCCCTCTTTGGTTGCCATTAACTTTTACGATGAGCAGCATATTGACACTGGTATGGATCCTGATTGCACCTTGGGTCAATACGTTGAAGATCTTGCCTACACCATGAACCAAGTCTGCACTTCCAACGGCTGCGAACGCAGGATGCTGGAACACCATAGGACCTATGTGCATGACCAGTTTCGAATCACAGTTTTTGTCGAGAATTTACCAAACAACTCTGCTTTGGCAGACTATGATGGCATTACCATGTGGACTTATTGCAAGATTTGTAAGAAAGATACCGAAGAGAGACCTATGTCGGAAGCCACCTACAAATACTCATTTGGCAAATACTTGGAACTCCTCTTTTGGGGCCGGGGACTGAAGATGAAAGGCATGCATGAATGTCCCCATGACCACCACCGGGACCACGTTCGGTACTTCAGTCTTCAAGACGCAAGAATTCGCATTCATTGGGATCCCATCGATCTATTGGAGATCGTTGTGCCACGAGCAAGAATCACCTGGAAAGTCACCAATGATTTGAAGCTCAAGAATGAGATCTTTGTCAGAATGGAAGAGAGATGGGCCAAGTTCATGGCTTCGGTCAGATCGAGGCTAATGTGCATCAGAATTGACAGTGTCTTGCCCGACAAGGCGGACCTGTGCAAATCTGAAGTCGATCGTTTGACTGCTAAAGCAAAAGAGGATCTCCCAACCATCGTCAAGAGATTGCAAGATATTTACGTCAACTCAAAGTACTACGAAGTGGTTCCTTTCAACAGTATCGTCCGAGAGATGCTTGAGAAAGCTGGGGAATGGGATCAAGCATTTGCCAAATTTGAAGCTGATTTCCTTAGCGACAAAGATATGCGCCAGTTGACCATCATGCAGTTGAAGAAGATGTTTACAGACAATGAGTCAAAGGAGTCGCTAGTTTCGAACGAAGGCACGCCTTCAACGGTTGACAGCGAAGAGCGGCCGTCTCAAACTTTCACGGAGGAAGAAGGGAAGAGCACCCAACCAACGGACTACACCGACAACACCAGTATGGAGGCTAGTGTCACTTCATCAAAGCCTGTCGATTATAAGGACGTTCCCGATGAAGATGGGAAAGTTGACATCCCTGCAGGAGGAGCCATTGAAAGAGTCGAACCACTGGATCTAGCGCGCACGCCCTCAACACCCACGCATCCTCCTCCTGAGCTTTCTCAAGGCGACGAGGCACCAGACGCCCAAGATCAAGACGATCAAGAGACCCCCATTGCTGACCCTGAACAAACACCAAAGGCATCGGGCGGAGCTTTCAACTTGATCCCCCTTGAACCTACTAAGACCACTGAAGCAAATGAACCAGCGGAGTCAACTGAGCCCACCGAGCCACTACTGTCTCCTCTTGAAGCGCTTCCCTCGCCCGCTCCATCACTATCAGATAAAATTGATCAGGTGAGGCGAGAACAGGGCTATCAAGCAGGTTCATCTGCGATCCCTACTCCCACAAACGAGCGCGGACCTTCTCGTAAGGCTGGGCAAGCGGTCTCTCCTCCAATGGTTAGAGCAACCTCCCACCCCGTTCGTACACTGTCTAGGACTCAGTCAGGAATCGGCAAGGGTCTTGGCATTAAGGAAACTAAGACGAACCCTCCTGACAGCACGGGGTCCGAGTCAACAACCGAGGGGTCGATCAGAGTGGATAAGAAGCTCTCCGATCGCCTGGGGTTGAGAAATTTGAAGGACAGAGGCAAAGCAACCGCGTCAGGAATCCCGCGATTCGTGCATAAGAAGAGAGAGTCCAAGGTTTCAACACTGGCGAGGCACTTTGAGCAGCTTAGTCGAGAATTCGAGAAAGAGCGTATCCGAGACCGCAAGAAGCGTGCTGCGAGCATGCGCCAACCTCGAGCTATGCTTCCAAGAACAACCACAAAAGCAATTGTTGAGGTATACGACGATGTGAACGACGCTTTTGACGAACCAAGCCCGCCATCAGAAAGTATTGCTGAACGCGAAGCCAGTAAACGTGCTGGCAGCATTGCTTCAAGAAGGTCGGATTCGCACCATAAGCCAGAGTCGGTCATTGAGCCATTGACTCCTGCTGAGCCACCCCCGAGCATAGAGGAACAACAGAACGGAAACCCAAGTCAACAAGTGGGAGGTGAAGAGCCATGTCCAGAGCGCGAAGACAAAACAGACCATGGAGAAGGACAAGATATAACGGAGAAGGAAGAAAAGGAAGAGAATGACGACCACACCATTGCAAATACCAGTCAGACATTCTCAGATGACGAAGAACGCACCACTGATCTCGAACACTCGGTGCCAGATGAGTACTTGCACGACATCAAAGAGATTGCTGATTCCGTTGATGCAAGCGACATTCCACTGGAATTGCCCAAGCATCAAAAGACCAGCCTGATGAAGTATCTCACCAACTTCTGGGCTGAACGGGGTGCAAGCGGCTGGCACCAGCTCGAATATCCGGTCAATCCTAGCGACCATATCTTTGTTGACTCAGACATCATCGTGCGAGAGGATGAGCCAAGCTCAGTCATTGCACTCGCTCTCAACAGCGACGATTACAAGGGCAAGCTGGCGAATATTAGACGAGAAGCACAGGAGGTTATGCAGCGCGAAGTTGAAGGCGGCGGGGAGGCCGAGCCCAAGTCACTGCCTTCAGATGGTACCGACTGGATGGTGTCGGAAACGGACATGGAAAAGAGTCTTCTTCGCGTCACAGGAACCCATCTTAAGTACCAATTCCGAGAAGGCTCTGCTACCATGACCTGCAAAATCTTCTATGCAGAGCAGTTTGATGCACTCAGGAGGAAGTGTGGTGTTGCAGAACGTATCGTCGAGTCTCTTTCACGATGCCTGAAGTGGGATTCGAAGGGAGGCAAGACCAAGTCCGTTTTCTTGAAGACGTTGGATGATCGCCTCGTTCTCAAGGTAAGTTTGTGTAGATTCTCGCTTTGAGTCAAGGTCGACTAACAATGCCCAGTCACTCTCACCTATCGAGACTTCGGCTTTCCTGCGATTTGCTCCTGGATACTTCAACATTATGGCCGAGGCACTGTTTCATGATCTCCCATCTGTCATCGCAAAGATGTTAGGCTTCTTCCAGGTGTTCATCAAGAACCCTGCAACAGGAACTGACATCAAGCTGGATCTCCTTATTACTGAAAACCTCTTCTACGACCGATCAGCAACCAGAATATTTGACCTCAAAGGTTCAATGCGAAACCGCAAGATTCAATCAACAGGAGAGCAAAATGAGGTTCTCCTTGATGAAAACATGGTTGAGTACATTTATGAGTCACCCCTCTTTGCACGAGAGCATTCCAAGAAGCTCTTACGCGCTTCTGTCTGGAACGATACATTGTTCTTGGCAAGACAAAATGTAATGGACTATTCACTCATGATTGCCGTGGATGAAGCTCGCAAGGAACTTGTGGTTGGCATCATTGACTGTATCCGCACCTACACTTGGGACAAGAAACTCGAGAGTTGGATCAAGGACCGTGGATTCGCAGGTGGTGGCCGCAATCGACCTACCGTAACCAGTCCCAAGGAATACAAGTCCCGTTTCCGAGAGGCTATGGCCAGGTATGTACAAGAAAGGATGGCTATAGGTGTCTGTTTACTAACCTGTGATCAGGTATATCTTGCAAGCGCCCAACTGCTGGCATCTATTCAACAACCCTCAGTATCCGCATTACTATGGGCGCGCTAGGTTCGAAGAGCCCGAGTTGCTCCGCTGAGCGTATGAGTTGTTTATTATGTGTGATGCGAATGAGATAAACGAAGAAAAAGACGCATGTTTCGCAACGGCCGGTATAAACGTAAAAGAACTGTATTTTTATTACATGTACAAGCAAGCAAGCATCAGCGTCGTTATTGGGATCATTTACCAGAGCTTTCATTCAAGGGGACAGGGAAAGGATGGTCTTGCTTACAACTCAGGAGGCTTTGCATGATGTGGATAATACAAGACATGCATAAATCAATAGAGCATGGCTACTGTTGTACGCCCCTTAAGAAATGTTGAGTTCAATGGCTGTACCGTGATGGATTCCATGTCTAGACAGCTTAAGTGATGATGTCGGCTTAGGCCCACTGTGTAGGTTCAGGGCGTCGTCTCAGGCCTGTAGCACCTGTAAGCCACTGAAACCTGTCATATCAGGCCCTAAGAGCTTCAGCTACGTCCATCATCCCATCCACTTCCTAATCTCATACCAAAAGTGCACTCAATCTTGACATCAACAACAACTGAGACATAAGATAATGTCGATTGACCTGAATTGGGAGACGCTCACTAGCGGTCCTGATGGCGACGCTCTCGCTGAGCGCATACGGGAATTCGTCCACGAGAAATTCCAGACAGTTCCGTTACCAAAATTCATTCGCTCAGTAAACGTCCACGGGTTCGACTTTGGTACGATCCCTCCACAGCTTGAGCTCAAGGACATTACAGATCCTCTACCTGATTTCTACGAAGAGGATCTGGACGATGATGAAGAGGATAGCGAAGAGGAACCATCACCTCCTCCGCCCCCAGAGCCAACAAGAATGAGGCCTGGACCTACACCGTGGGGAGGTTCAACGAGGAGAGGTGGTGGATTGAGGAGCGAGGTATTAAGGAATGAGATGATGGGTCATGATTTGGGAAGTCCATTCCTAGGAACTTCAACGCCAGGAATTCTAGGAGGATCGGGATTGGGTTACTTCCAGAGTCATCTTGGAACAGGCACACATACACCTTTGGCCGCTGTTGCAAGTGCGCATCATACTAACTGGATGAGCGTCCCGGGAACACCAGCACGCGAATGGGGAGCCCCAAGTCACACACGGAACCCATCGCAAAGCAGCCTGACTTCTGTTGATAACTTCAAGTCTAGCCTTGACCCGCTGCAGAGCCTGCGTGAGAAGGGAAGCGTCTCTACGCTGGCGCCTACGTCAGTGGAGGCGTCGCGGCCGCCAACGAGGGATACACACCTTGGCGGCTCGGCGATTGTAGACGACGATGAAGAAGAGGGAGAGGAAGAAGAAGCAGGACGGCGGCCGAGAGAACCCCGTGTTGAGGACGTGCAGGCTGTCTTTAGGATACGCTACAACGGTGACATACGCTTGAACCTCACTGCGGAGATCTTACTCGACTATCCCATGCCAAGTTTTGTGGGTATACCTCTAAAACTCAACATCACGGGCTTGACATTTGACGGCGTGGGAGTATTGGCGCATATTCGCAAGCGAGTACATTTCTGCTTCCTCGGCCCAGATGATGCGCTCGCAGCTGTCGGTCCTGACGATACGAAAGAAGAGGGGGTCTCGAGCACTTCTACAGCAGATGCCAATAATGAACATCACAAACCACGATTCGGAGGACTTCTACAAGAGATTCGTGTGGAGAGCGAGATTGGAGAACGGGTTGGCGGAAAGCAGAGCTTGAAGAACGTGGGCAAGGTCGAGAGATTCGTGCTAGAACAGGTCAGAAGGATCTTCGAGTCGGAATTCGTCTATCCCAGCTTTTGGACGTTCCTGGTATAATGGGCCATGGATCATGAGGATGACCGCTGTGGGTATATAGAGAAAGCACACCACTTCTAATAACAATGCAGACAGGCATTAGAGCAGGCATCTTCGCTCAAAACAAAGAATATATACAAAACCATCATGTCACGACGTATCATGTCAACGTCCTCCTAAATCCCTGGTACGCCTGCTGAATATCCAGCTCCAGCTCGCGCGCCTGGCTCTCACTCAACTCATCAGTCGCTCTCATCTGGTTTAGGGTGATGAGCCACTGCACGATCTTGCCGCGGTTCTCAAAGTCCTTGTCTGTGACACGGTTTACCGATTGGATGACGTCGGAAAGAAGAGGGTGCAGTTGATCCTTGGAGAGCAGACCGAGCTTAACGGCATCGAGAAAGGTGATGAATTCTTGGGTGGCTTCGAGAATGAGAACACCGCTTGTGTTGTTGGCTGCGGCGGGGGCGGGAGTTTGTGCTGAGGGGGCTCGGTCGATGGTTGTTGAGGGCATTCCCACACGAATGCGCTCTGTTGCGCGAGGAGCTTCGAGCTATGCGATTGTTAGTTCTGTGTTGATAGAAGCTGTTGGAACGTTTTAGAGCTTCATACATCCCACTTGGCCTTGAAATCTTCAAGATCTCCAAACTCCCTCGCAATGGTCTCATCAGCCAGCAGCGCCTTATACTGCCTCAGCGATCGCTCGCAGATCTCGGTATACTCTGCTTCAGGGACAGCATCTTTCAGAAAGGCCTTTTCGAGTTCATCGAGAGTAATGATAATGCTGAAGAGTTCGGCGAGGGATTCTTGGAGGTCGCGCTCGGCACGGGTATTGGTGAGCTTGACTTCCTACCCTTGGCGGTTAGCTACGGTAATGGGACAATTCGATGCAAGATGGAGATACCTCGTCGAGGTTTATGCTTGCTGAGAGACTTGTATTGGGTACATAGCTATGAGGAGTTGGCGCATAGCCTTGTCTTGGAATCATTGTGAAAAAGGCATTGGCTTGATCAATGCCTACAACGAAATGCCAGTCGCACAGCGCAATAAGAGATAGCTACAAGTGGGATGCCTACTAGACATGGCTGCATGTTACGTAGGTGAGCGGCAGAATTGATACACCGCCTGTCGTTTATGTTCTCTATCTCTTATCGATAAGCGTGCAGCAAAATTTTTGGTTTTTGGTCTGGTTGCGAGAGCCTCTACGAGACCCATCTAAAATCTGCAAACAAAAACCACCCAATACCCAAACTTGAATTCTTCACCAGCCGAGGCGCTTCATAGTTTTTCAAGATGGCGCCAGGCAAGAAGAACCTCAAGGCGACCAAGAAGTTTGAGAAGAGACATCTCACAGGTGTTCTCGACAAGCGGAAAGCAGGCGCCAAAATCAAGCAGCGCTATCAGATGCAGGATAAGAAGAAGGCTAGAAAGTCAAAAGATGCAGAGTTTCTCAAGGGCTCCAAGGATGGAGAGGACGGGGAGGTCAAGAAGCCCAGCGCCAAGGGCAAGAAGGTCAACGATATGAGTGTCGATGAGTTCTTCTCGGGCGGGTTCGACGATATCATCGACAGCAAGGATAAGAAGGCCGGCAAGCTTGGAAAGCGAAAGAGGAACGGTGCTGCCGCCGAGGATAACGAAGCCAGCGACTCTGACGACTCAATTGGTGCGCAGCCCATCGCGGCCGACAGCGACGACAATGATGGCGACTACGATGCCGAGGACGATGTTGGCATGAGCAAGGAGACAATGGAGAAGCTCGCCGAGAATGATCCCGAATTCTACAAGTTCCTCAAGGAGAACGACCCCGAGGCTCTCGACTTTGACGACAACGCTGACCTCGCAGAGGTAGATGCGCTTAGTGGCGACGACGAGTCGGAACAAGAAGAGGAGCAGCCCAAGAAGAAGCGGAAGAAGGAGAAGGAAGCCAAAGCTGAGGCCGTTGCACAAGAGAACGAGTTGACCCGTGAGCTTGTCGCTTCGTGGAGGAAGGCCATGGCCGAGAAAAACTCTCTACGGGCGGCCAGACAGGTTGTTCTGGCTTTCCGTTGCGCTGCGCACTTGAATGAGGATGATGACGGGGAGACTCAGCAGCGATATGCTATCAACAGTCCCGAGGTCTTCAACGATATTCTTCTGCTCGCCCTCAAGGAGATCCCCACGGTTATGAACCACCATCTCCCCGTCAAGGAGTCAGCCTCTGGCAAGGTCCACGTCCAGACCGAGTCAAGAAAGTTCCACACATTGTCTCTGCTGCTCAAGACATATACCTCGTCCATCATGCACCTGTTGAGCACTCTCTCCGACGACAAGACCCTCAAGCTCACACTCTCATCCATCACCCCTATTCTCCCTTACCTCCTCTCCTTCAAGAAGCTCGTCAAGGCTCTCGCCAAATCAGTCGTCAACTTCTGGGCTCAGCCTGCCAGTTCCGAGACGACAAAGCTCACAGCATTCCTCGTCCTGCGACGTCTGGTTGTTATTGGTGACAAGGGTATTCGCGAAACTGTTCTCAAGGCTGTTTACCAAGGTCTTATCCAGGGCTGCCGTGTCACAAATGCCAATACCCTTCAGGGCATTAACCTCATGAAGAACTCTGCTGCTGAGCTTTGGGGTATCGACCAGTCTGTTGGCTACACAACTGCTTTCTCCTTTATCCGACAACTCGCTATTCACCTGCGAAACAGTATTGTACACAACAAGAATGATGCTTTCCGAATCGTCTACAACTGGCAGTACACACACTCCCTCGACTTCTGGTCATGCGTTCTCGCCGAGCACTGCAGTCCCTTGAAGGAGGCTGAGGCTGGAAAGGAGAGCCAACTCAAGCTCCTAATCTATCCCCTTGTTCAAGTCACGCTTGGAGCCATGCGCCTCATCCCCACCGCCATCTACTTCCCCTTCCGCTTCCACCTAATCCGCTCCCTGCTCCGACTCTCCCGCGCCACTGGAACCTACATCCCTCTCGCCTCTCCCCTTCTCGAGGTCCTTACTTCCGCTGAGATGAAGAAGGCCCCCAAGGCCGCCTCCCTCAAGCCATTCGATTTCGCCACATCTTACAAGGCTCCTAAGTCATATCTCCGAACCCGTGTCTTCCAAGACGGCGTTGGTGAGCAACTTGTTGAGCTTCTTGGCGAGTACTTCTTCCTGTGGGCCACAAGCATTGCCTTCCCCGAGCTCGCTCTCCCCGTCGTCATCCAGCTCAAGCGCTGGCTCAAGCAAGCCCGTAACAAGAACACAGGCAACAAGAACGTCAAGCTCGCTAGCCAAGTTATTCTCCTGGTGCAGAAGCTCGAGGCCAACGGCAAGTTCATTGAGGAGAAGCGTGCAAAGGTCGACTTTGCCCCCAGGGACCGCACTCAGGTTGAGGCTTTCTTGCGCGACTTTGACCTCGCCAAGACACCTCTCGGTGCTTATGTCGTGGGACAGCGAAAGGCTCGTGCTGAGCGTGTCAAATTACTTGAAGAGGCCAGGAGAGAGGACGACCGCAAGAGACGACAGGATGAGAAGGCTGATCTGGAAGATCAAATGGAGGATGACAGTGAAGGTGATGAGGACGAAGATGAAGACGAGGAGATGGACGGTGAGAACGGCGCTGCTAACAGCGACGACGAAGAGGATGATGAAGAGTAGACATAAGTATTTGGTTCTTCTGGGATGGTGCGCAAAAACGGATGTAATTTCTTCTTACTTGTTAAAGACCCGAATTAAGGATACCTACCTTTTCTGTTCAACTTCACTGTGGCTTTGAAAATATTAATGAACCAAGTGTGCAACGGGACATAAGTGATTCAACTCAAAAATGCTTTCATAGTCATTCTCGCCAAAGACTAGCGAGTCATACATGTTTGTACAAGAAACCACAATACACTGATCGGAAGGGCCTAATAATTCCAAACTCCTCGAGTAATGCCATCTAACCCGCGATGGTCGATACCCCGATCCCAAAGTCCTTTGTGTGGCCAAAAACGCCTTTTTCCATGATTGATCTCAAATTCTGCAACCTCAAAACGCTTCATATCATGCCAACAATTGTTTATAACTCGGGAACACCCTCCCATGTAAGTTCACTGTTACTAGTGACATCGCGGACCGTCATGCCTGTGATGTTTAGAACAGTCATCTCAATCTCCTCCTCTGACATAGCCTGACCGGCGGCCTTCTGACCCTCAAGGACATCATAGAGGCTGTAGATCTGATCGTTCTTTGCCTCAAGTCGCTTGAGAAGTGTGCGAATGGTCTCAGCAAGGTTGAGGCGCTCACGGCGACCCAAGGCCTTATCGCGACCGTTGTACTGCGCCTGAATGCGGGTAAGCTCAAGCTGGAGGTGATGAGATTCATCCTCCAAGCCCTTGATAACCACAGCAAGAGCATGTCCAGGGTGCTGAGTAGGCCGCATGGTAGGGTCCTCTACCGACAAGTCACGGTCGGTGACAGGAACTGGTCGTGGAACAGTAACACGCTTCTTGCCGGCTGCAATATCGGCGGAAGTGAAGATGTTACGGTGGGATGTGATTCGGCTGCAGACTGTGCAGTTACGGCACTCATGCTCGCATAGGTCATCAAGCACTCTCTTGGCATCGCTGGAGAGGACAGGGCACGTATCCTTGTCAACGCTCTTGATGCTAGCAGAGGTGATGTCGGTCGTGATCTGCTTGCGTAAAGATCGGGAGTGAGATCGACTGTGTTGTGACCTTTCACTCTCTACTGTTGTATTCTGAGTGTTTGACTGCTTCTGCGCGGTACCCTTGGTCTCCTTACGTGTCTTGGGCACGACGCTCAGCTGGGTCGAGTTGTCCTGTGTAGCATTCTCAACTGATTGTAGACCAGTGGTCTCATCGTTATCCTCCAGGGTGTCCATGTCATATGTTGCAATGCCCTTCATAGAGGAGCGTCTCTTGGAGTCGGAAGTGGTTCGGCGCTTGCTGCCCTGGTTTGCGACATTGGAGCTGCTCTTCTTAGAAGACTTGCGAGGGATCGAGAAAGCAACCTTCTGTTGATTGCCAGACTTGGAGCTCTTGCTCTTGCTCTGAGACTGCCTGGTCTCGCTTTGGGACGTGATGTCACGCTTAGTATGTGTGCGAGTCTCCTCTTCGGTGAGATCAGGAATTGTTGGCAATCTGCCGCTATCCTCGATTGGCTCGGTAATCTCCTTGGTCTCAGTAGCTTGGGCGTTCTCGGCAGTATCAACGTCACCAGTGTTGCTGTTGATGGTGATATCAGGAATGAAGAAGGCCGAGGTCATGTTCTCCTCTGTCTCGTCATCGAGACGGGCAGAAAAGTCCTCCTTGGGAACCGGGCGGAAAGACTCCAACTGCTGCTTGAGGAAGTCAACCTCATCCTTGAGTTTCACATTCTCGTCGTGAAGATCATGAATGCTTCGCTCAAAGCCCGAATTCTCGCGTCGAAGGACCTTGTTCTCCTCAAAGTACTTTTCGTTGTGTCGCACCAGGCTTGCGTTATCCTCACCAAGCGTGGACTTTTCTTGAGACACATTCTGGAGTTCTTGTTGAAGCGCTTCTACCTCTTCCCTCGCTGCGTCAAGCTCATGTTGAAGTCCGTCAAGGTTTTCGCGGAGCTCCTCGTTCTCATCCGTGAGAGTCTTGTTCGTGGTTCGTAGCGAACGGTTCTCGCCAATCAAGGACTGGTTTTCACGCCTGACTGTATTGTTGTCGGATCGCAGGGACTCAATCTCCTCCTTCATGGTCTCATGCTCCTTTCGTAGAGTATCATTGGCAGCAGAGAGGGACTTGTTCTCAAGATCCAACGAATCACGGCCGTGTTTCAGAGACATCAGATCTCGTCGGAGAGTGTCGTTCTCATTACGAATTTGCTCTGTCGACTCGAGCTGCTTGTGTGTTGTCTCTAATTCCTTCTGTTTCGTGCTCAGTTTGCGAGTGAGCTTGTTGATATCCTCACAAGCCTCTTGCAGCTTTCTCACTGCACGGTCCCGTTCTTGAGCCAAAGAGTCGTTTTCAATCTCATTCAAGCTGATCTTGCGCGAGGCTTGCTCCAAGCGAGATTGGAGAGTGGAAACCTCAACTTCCAGACCTAAAATGAGTCAGTAGCGCGCTTAGAATACCATGATCAGGAACTTACGATTCTTTTGAGCCATTAGTTTCTCGTTGGCACGAGTAGAATCATAGTCATCGCCATACGACTTTCGTGACTTGAGTTGAGCCTCCAATTGCTCAACCTGTTGCTGCAGGTTCTCGGCATACTCTTGAACCTTGTCATAGTGCTCTTGGAGAGAGATGATTTCTTCGCGGATCATATCCATTGAAACAAAGATCTTCTCTTCATCTTCTGGCACCTCAACTTCATCAACTTCGGCATGGGCCGAAAGCGATGGCTTCTCATAACGATCATGAACTCTGCCATTCTTGACGAAAATGGGAACACCATTGCGCATTGAGCCACTGAATTGAAGAGTGCCATCAACAAAGTCACCAAGATGTGAGATGTCAGGTAGGTAGAAAGAGCGAGCGTTGCTTTCGTTTTGTGCCGGGCTGGCAATTGAGGCGGGTGAAGGAGGAACAGCGGTCAAGCTGGACTTGGCTGAAGACATTTGTGGTGAAGACTTGTTTTGCTGGTTCTGATCCCGAAGCTCGGGGCTCTTTGCACTGCTGCGCAGACGGTCAAATGCCTCGGAGATGGTCTCTCGCCGTTGTTGTTCTTGTGCGGCCATTGATTCGGATGCGGTTCGCTTGTGGACCTTGGACAATGGACTAGGGTTGTGTGTGTTCTTCTTCCAAGAGTGGTAAGAAAAGGCTCGGTTAGGAGACTTGGAGAGGATCGAAGACAGGTCGGACTCGTTATCGACGCGAGGCTGCATCTCAGCACGCGTTCTAGCGGAACCTTGCCAGGTGTCTTGTGTGATGTCGTCAATGGCGAACTTGATTCCAGCGGCAGGAGGCTTGTTCTCCTTGGACTCGGCACTCATAGGCCGAGTGTCAGTGTTATCGTCGTAGACAGGCACCTCGCGGGTCGCTTTGGGCATGCCAAAGAACTCGGGCCACTTGCGATGGGCGGCTTCCCAGTTGACGGGGAGGTTGCGAGGGGCAGTAACGCGAGCAATATCCTCGTTAAGTCTTCTTGTGGACTCGCCGTCGGGGTCGGAGAAGACTGACGACAGCGTAGGGCTGACGGTGCCGTGCGAGCCAGTTGACGAGGGTGGTGAGTTGAAAGGGTTGTCGCGATTTGCTTTCATTTCTCTAAGAATGCGGGATCGATATCTGCTTGCGGCGTCGACCTCCATAGCTCCTTCTCACGCGCTGTGGGCGTGTATTTGTATTTGGTGAAGAGCGTGGAAATTAGACGATGTTAGGCGAGGATGCTATAGCACCCGTGGCGCGCGTATAGTTATGGTAAAAACGGTGTGTTCGTTTGGTCAGGGGATTGGGAAGAAGTCAATGCTATGTCGACTTGTATGTGGGATACATCTGCTAGGCAGAATGCGACGTGGAAGAAGAGAAGATGCCCAATATGAAGATGTAAGAATAGAAAAGTGACAATGTTTTGGTGGAGAGAAAGAGAGGCCTGCTGAGAGAAGTACCTATGAAGCTGTCTGTGTTTAGAGACGGGAAACAAGAGGCCGGGGTCTTGACTGTTTTTGGGCGAAAGTAAACAAAGCGCCCCGAGACCCACTCCCGCAACTGATACCAGCCACTCGAGGTTGGGATACACGCTGTCAGAGCCGCTAAGGCCTTGAGCGCGTTATGTGATTGGATGTACCCAACTGTCGAACGAAAGCCCTGTCTTCCATCTCGGGGCCGTTTTGGGTTAACGATGCTGCAGGTGCACAGCGCGTCGAAGTTTTAGGTTACAGGACGTTTTCTTGCATGAGGTTAACCTAGAGTTTGATATCCATCGGTAAAGGTTTGAAACCAACGGAATCTTACTGAGGCATCACGTTCTAGGTACCTTATTCAAGACTGAAGGATGTATCTCAGCTACCTTAAGGGGAGGAAAGAAAACTCAGACTTGATCCTAAGTGATAAAAAGACTTAGGTAACTTGGCATAAGTTTAGGATACCTTTATTGAGTATATTTTTACACCCTACAATAAGGTTCGGTGTTTTCTTGCTCCCTGAGGCTCAGGTAGAGAATATCAATCACTGTAATAGTCTCATCTTGTGGCAGTGTAATAGTGATTGCGCATCAAACTCTTATCTTGCATCATGAGAGTGATACACACTCATCCAACAAGAACTTGACGGATCATGACCAAATCCAAGCAAGTTCACAGCCAAGATATGAGTGATATCCTGTCAATTAGCCTCAATCCTTCCTTTCTCACCGTCTCTCCAGCCTCTAGTCATTTAAAATCGTTCTAGAATCTTGTGACCTGCTCGATTTGTTTCGTGGTGGGGCAGATCGTCCGTTATGTTGCACTGTCAGTGTCAGTCACTGTCTGATATGTAGAGATAACTTTGATCTTGACATCGTCTCGAGTTCCTGCGTCTTTTTTCGTTATTCCTTCTTTCTTTTCTCCTAACACATATTTCACTCAGTTCTTCCTTCTCCTCGTGAGACTGCATTGGCCTTTCTGAACATACTTAGCTTATCTGATTTCTTGATCTACTCCGAAATCGCATAGCCACAATTCTTGAGATGGGCAACTCTATTTCATGAGCATTACGAGGCTTCATCAGAGGACTACTTTTTCACATCTACCGCCAAAAAAAAGAACTCAAAATTTTGCTTCTAGGTGCTTAAAATCGCCTATTGTAGCTGCTATGGCCTGGCTCAAAATCATCGCTGGTATCATCAGCTTGCTCACCTTCATCCAGCCCATCTCAGCTGCACCCAGCCGTGAGAGCGCTCGCAAGGAGTACTGCCCCGTTCTCTACAACGAACCGCCAACCAACTGCCGTCCTCTACCTGATACATTTTTGACCTTCTCCTCCAAGCCTTCTGATTCGCCTCCAGCAGACACTCAGATTCTCGAGGACGCTCTCAGTGCTCTTTCAGCCCTTCAAGACCACTTCTTTGAACCAGATTACGCAACATGGCCATCTGCCATTGATTGGACTGCCGCTGTTGCAGGAACAGTCGTGGCTGGAATGCTCACTACTTTGTCCAAGGCTATCGATTCGGTCGACCTTGCTGGTATTGATGATTGGAGGGTGAAAGAGAACATCATCGCGACTTTCTATGCTCAGCTTGTGGGTTCGTACTTTGGACAAGACGTGCTGTCAATCAGAGGCCAGGTAAGTCGACTCCTCTAAGGAACGAATCCCTTTATCTCATAGACATTTGACGCAGGCTTACGACGACATATTATGGGTCGCTCTTGGTTGGATCGAGGCCATCAAATTCGTGCGAACTCACGCTGATCTTCACTACCCCAAGATAAAATCCGAGGGGGTTTCTGAGAGAAGTAATCTGAGGGAAGTCATCGAATCTATGCCATGGCAGGGCTACAACTGGTTCTCATCTTTTGCGCACCGCTCTCGCATCTTCTGGAACCTGGCAACCCACGGGTGGGAGACAAAGTTCTGTAATGGAGGCATGGTCTGGAACCCTCGCCTGAACCCGTACAAAAACGCCATCACAAACGAACTCTGGGTGGCTGCCTCGATCTCCATGTACGAGCACTTTCCTGGAGACAACTTCACTGCGCCATGGCTGAACAGTGCAGCATTCCCGGGTAACGACCCTGCACATCTGGAGGCCGCCATGCGAGGGTACAAGTGGCTCATCGATGTCAACATGACCAACTCCCTGGGTCTATATGTGGACGGATACCACATCGATAGCACCAAGCCCGGTAACACGAAGTGCGATCTTCGAGACGAGATGGTGTACACGTACAACCAAGGTGTCTTGCTAACAGGCCAACGTGGTCTCTGGTCCGTCAGTGGAAGCGCATCGTATCTGGAAGATGGGCATCGTCTGATCCAGTCCGTAACCAGAGCTACAGGATGGAATCTGAAAGAGAATAAGCCCGTCGATGATCTGAAGCACTTGGGTCCCGGTCAGTTGCCTCCGTGGTATGGACTCGGCCGGGGAGGCATCCTGGAAGAGCAGTGCGATGCTAGTAGCACCTGCTCTCAAGACGGCCAGACTTTCAAGGGTATATTCTTCCATCACTTCACCGAATTCTGCAGTCCACTTGAACCTCTAGTCGCCAAACAAGGCAGAACAATCGACCCCCGTGGATACCGACGTGTCAAAGGCATTCACGCAGATGCATGCAAGTCGTACTTGGGCTGGGTCAAACATAACGCCCATGCAGCTCTGAAGACACGCAATGACGATGGCCTCTTTGGCATGTGGTGGGGAGCTGGCATCTATGGTGCTCTCCCGACACTGGATACCGACGGTATCGACCACGGCGCAGAGAACGCAACCGACTACCGCAACCAAGGAACGCCTGAAGACGAGACTTGGGGTGGGCTTCACCGATGGACTCCAGGTACAGGACACTGGTCACCTTCAGGGCCGAAGTCTGACCAGCATGTTATGGACAATGTTGGGGAGGACCTTGTACCTCGCGGCGGAAGACACTCACCTCGAGAGGTGAAGATGAAAGGGCAGGATCCCAACGAACGGGGCCGTGGCCGGACTGTCGAGACACAAGTTGGAGGAATTGCATTGCTTAGAGCATATTGGGAGCTTTCCCGATCATTTGAACGATGATGATTTCATGTTTATGACTGATAAAATGCGTTTATAGAGTAGACTGCATAGACTGCGATAGAATGATGATGATCTGAACGTATTTGCGTTCGTAACATTTCAAAATACGTCTCGATGATGAGTGATTAGTGTCCTAATTCGATCTGAGATTTGGTCCATCAAAATTATCCTATGCCATGATACACGAGCAAAGTGATAACACATGAAGCTAGCATGGTCGCATTCCGATTGAGGAAAACGGCAAATCGGGTTCCCAGAAGCGAGTGCGAATACAACGTAGGAGATAGGCGACGCTAGATTGGTTGTGACAACCATCACGACAATGGCGCTAAGCCCTGTTTGGAGATTCATTCGATGTGTTAGTACGTCAGCGGTGGCTGCGCATTCGCATTCGAAGCTGCGCCGTGGAATTTCGAATGAATCTACAATTAGGGAATGGCTTCAATTGAGAGGGAGCAATATCTTAAAAGTGATAAGAAGTCATCGTTCGTCGTAGGAGAAGGAATATTCTCATCATCAAACAAACATCACATCTAATACATTTGAGACAACCAAGTTACCCTACATCACAGACATTACAAACAATACACTTAATCAGACAATACTCTTCATCTTCAATTACACTCATCATGGGTCTCATCGGTCTTGCAATCAGCGCTATAATGAGCGCTACAGACTCCTCAAAACAACAGCCTCGCTCAAGTGGATGCTGTGGAAGTCGAAAGCAACAAGCCTATCTCGTGCAACAACCTCAACTCATGGGTCCCAACCCCGATTATATGGTCATGAATAGTGGTCGATCTTCGTGCCACCAACGCAAGACGGAGCGTCGATATCAGAAAAAGATGCAGCGTGCTGAGCGTATGCAACTCCGAGCCGAACAGCGAGCTGAGAGGGACTATCAACGAGCCGAGAGACGACAAGCGGGTGTTGCCATGGTCAAGTCAGGAGCACAGAGGGTTGGCATGATTGGTAGCAGCTCAAGTCAGAATGTTCGTGAAACAAGGGACTTTTATGAGGAGCCTAACAATGGTGTCTACGAGTTGGGTGCCATTGACCGACAGCATGTTGAAAAGGACGCACCGCCTGCATACGAGGATGTGGTGAGGAAGTAAAAGGGTTCATGGGAGAGAATGCTTTGGAGTTGGAGTTGGTATATGAATATTACGATTAGAGCGATATCCGAATTCGAGAATACGATAATGAAAAGACTTTTCGCACTACAAGACCATCCATCGCATTGTCCAGAACGCCTTTCACTAACACGCAGGGCACGCCCTGAAGTAGACAAATACAAGAGCTGTGGTTGGTGGTGCATCAGGTACAACCTCCGATGTCGAAACCCCACGCCCTCCATTGGGGATAAACATTCACTAAATTGTACGCAGTATTTCAAGGTCTTTACAAGTGACTCTTTTATCTGATGTCTCTAGTTTCAGTCAATCAGGCCATTTTCCATTATAACTGCTCAATTCTGAGCAATTTCACTGTAGGACATGGCACGACAATCGGCGTTAGATCGGCCTTGAATGGACTCGGTGAGTCCGCCCAAGCAACATCCGCACCCGCTGTATACTTCTTATCTCGCTGTGAGCACCCCACAATTCTACGTCACCCCTGTGCCAATTGACTCACAGCTGGTGTCCAACAAAAATTCAGGTCCGGTCGTTCGGCGGTGACTAGTAGAGCAAGAAGGACTAAATAATATTTACCTTTTCCTCACTCCAACCTTTGTTTCCCTTTTTTCATATCCTCTTCTCACTTCTCCTCACGATGCCTTCAGCTCAAGATCCCATCGTTGCGGTGCCTGTCAACGGCGCCGTGAATGGCACAACCAATGGCACAAACGGCGACTCTCATTCTCGGCCGCATACGCCGATGACCGGAATGGCCTTGACAGAGTACAGCGCCAATCCGTCTACACCGTCGGAGGAGAAGCGGGCGCGCATTAAGGAGATTGTGCCTGACGAGTATCTCCTTCCTACAGGATACCCAGATGTGAGTTTAAGACTCCCTCAACTAATACCAATTGCGAGTCTGACAGTCTCACTCAGTACCTTCGTCTTATCGCCAGCGCCACATCTCGAGTCTACGAGGCCTGCAAGGTCACTCCCCTCACACACGCCATCAACCTCAGCAACCGACTCGAATGCAATGTCCTCCTCAAGCGTGAAGACGAGCAACCCGTATTCAGCTTCAAGCTGCGCGGCGCTTACAACAAGATGGCCCATCTCGACCCAAAGAAGAGCTGGAAGGGTGTTGTGTGCTGTTCTGCCGGTAACCACGCCCAGGGTGTTGCTTTTTCGGCACGCAAGCTCAAGATCCCTGCGACCATTGTCATGCCCGAAGCGACTCCTAGTATCAAGCACCTGAATGTTGCTCGTTTGGGCGGCCATGTTGTGTTGCATGGCGCTGATTTCGATGCGGCCAAGGAGGAGTGCGCGAGAAGAGAGGTGCAAGATGGTCTTATCAACATCCCTCCCTTCGACGATCCGTATGTTATCGCTGGCCAGGGAACCATTGGAAACGAATTGTTTGGCCAGGTCAACATGGCCAAGGTGGAGGCTATCTTCTGCGGTGTCGGCGGTGGTGGCCTCATTGCCGGAATTGGTCTGTATGTCAAGCGCATGGCTCCTCACGTCAAGATCATCGGTGTCGAGGCCCACGACGCCAACGCCATGGCGCAGTCGTTGAAGGCGGGAGAGCGGGTATTGCTCAAGGAGGTGGGACTGTTCGCCGATGGTGCTGCCGTCAAGATTCCTGGAGAAGAGACATTTCGCATCTGCAAGGAGGTTATCGACGACGTTGTTGAAGTCACGACCGACGAGATCTGCGCCGCTATCAAGGACATGTACGACGACACCCGATCCGGCCTCGAGCCCGCTGGAGCCCTCTCCATCGCCGGTCTCAAGAAATACGTCTCCCAGAACCCCTCAAACGACTCGAAGCGCAACCTCATTGCTGTTACATCAGGTGCCAACATGAACTTTGACCGTCTGAGATTCGTCGCTGAGCGTGCCACCATGGGTGAGGGTAAGGAGGCCTTGCTTGCCGTGCAGATTCCCGAACAGCCTGGAGCATTCTCCGAGCTCATCAACAACATCATGCCCCATGCCGTTACCGAGTTCACCTACCGATACTCGACAGACGAAGTCGCCAACATCCTCATCGGTGTGTCTCTGACCGCTCCCGCCCACCAGCGATCAGAGGAGCTCCGCTCTCTCATGGACCGCATCCAATCCAACAACATGAACGTAACCGATCTATCACAAGATGAACTCGCAAAGAGTCACATTCGATACCTCGTCGGCGGTCGATCCGGCGTCCCCAACGAGCGACTATACATGTTCACATTCCCCGAGAGACCTGGAGCTCTCGAGAAGTTCCTCGTGACACTTCGACCCAAGTTCAATATCAGCCTGTTCCAGTACCGTAACTACGGCGGTGATGTGGGCAAGATTGTTACTGGCATCTTGTGTCCTGACGACGAGGTTCCTGAGCTGGAGTCATTTTTGCGCAAGATCGGATACCCCTATGAAGACTGCACCAACTCGCAAGTGTTCAAGATGTTCCTGCGAACTTAGAGCGAGTTGACGAGAAAGGCATGCATATCTGGGTCGTGTAACATTCGGCGTTGGGTTCATAAAATGTGATGTTTAGTTCTGTAAAAGACGGATGTTGTTATTTGGGTCACAGATTTAGCGACTTTGAACGAAACGAAACGATGTAGACTGGAATTATTATGTGCATGGGACATGCAATATAGAAATGGACTGAAGAGCACAGCTGAGCTGATTTGCCTGAAGCTGTATTGCCGAGGTTGTGAATGTGCTGCGATGCATTATGCCGTGAATTCGAGGGGATTTCTGCCGTTCATATCCACTTGCATTATTGCCGCAACCGCTTCAGGGGCATGCTCTTGTATATCCAGTCGAGTCCATCGGTCATCCCAGTGGCAATCGAGGTATCCTTTGATGGGTACGCAGACCATATGCTCACCACTCTCGTTGTGATGATGCTCGTCTGTGCCGCTGGAGCATTTAACCCTGGAACCTCGATGTGCTGTGCATTCTATCTCCTCCCATTGTTCAATTTCTTCGTTCATTTCATATTCTTCGTTGGAACAATTATCATCACCGGCACAGCAATGAGCCCGCATCGTATCGCTGTAACAAATCCTCGTGGGATTGATGTAGGTTGTTATGTTGTCAATTCCCATCCGGCATTGACCAACAGCCCTCTGGGCCCCATCCTCGTACCCAAATATCATTCCTCTGCACAAACCCGTGGCTTTTCAGGTGAATACATCAATCCGTGTGGTCCCTTGGAGAGGTACCTGGGCTCGGAGAAGAGTACAGCTGCAGCTGTGGGTTATTGTTGATGATGTTGTGCGAGGGTATCGACGTGTGGATTCTGCGTTAGGTTCGGGGGACCTTGCTCCTGCTGCGAAAAGCATGTGTTCACCGTCAGTAGGAGGTAAACCATATGTGAGAAACTCTGGTATAATGCCACAGCTGTAATCCTTAATGAGGACTAGAGCCAAGTCACGGGAAACAGGTTTGGGCTGAGGGCCGATGACAATATCACCGGCGAGTTCAGTACGAATCTTGTTTGGTCAGCTATTATGATCTGCACCCCGCAAAGATGAGACTTACCAGAATAGAGGGCGAAGTGAAACCATCTTCCATGCCACTTGTTCTCATGCCTAATCCGATAATCCGATCATCGGGTGCGATGGGGACATGTGCCCAAACCATATCCTTTCGATCGAGTTCGGGCAAACGCGCGTATGTCGTCAACGCAGTTGGGAAGCGAGGCGTGTGAGAATGAATAGCACGTAGAGAAGAACCATCGTAGAAGAAGGTGAGGCCCCTGGTGCTGAGCAAGTCCAGCGTGCGCAGACGCACATTACATACCCGCGATTTACTACTCGAGGTGAAGAATTGCATCTTACCTGCTGGAGGAGGACTCGGTGTATCCCACATGACTGACCTGCCACCCCAAAGATCAAGACGAGCTGCCCCAAGCTATATAAACGGTTAGCATTTCGAATAATCATGACAAGAGGTTGTGCCACATACCCTGAAATCAACACAGCTTTTCATTGCTTGATCTGGGGGTATCGGAGCAAAGGCAAGGCTTTCACTCCGCCAATTTTCATAGGAAGGGACACCAGCGATTCTTTCAATATTGCGTATACCGCGGCGATCTGTTGTGACCCGCATACTCCATTCCCCAGCAAAGCTGTCGCTCATCACAGGTGCACCCTCGCCCCTGGTCTAAGACTCGACTTTGTCAAGCATACAAGACATGTCATCTTGGTCAGCTGCAGATGAGATCCTCTCTGCAAGATCTTTGATAGCCAAGTAAGCCCAAACTTCACTATCAGGAGACATGGACCTGATATCTTGGACAAGGGTTGGGGGCAGCAGAGCCAGCTGCGGCATTCCCAACGATTCGGCGATCGAGGGGCTCACTGATAAGATGCTGTTGTCTTCCAACTTGAAGCCAAGTTGTGGAGTGAGATAATATCTCCATTCTGTGGCAATCCACACACCGTTGAGGGGGTTATCATGGGTGTAATGCTGAAAGAAGAGTTGGTAACAGGAAGCATGCATCGTCACGACTTCAGATGACTTATTGCATTTAGCATCTCGGCATAGAATCCACGCCTCACCCTCAGGGTGAAGCTCCTCATTGCTGGTGGGAAATCTGAATAACTTGGTGCAATATGAAGGGCGAAGATGTGTTTCGCATGTTACTATAAGTGGGTTGATGTATCAGCATGGCAATGGCAGCCCATATCTCTCACAACACATACAGGCAATGGACAGATCACCTGGTGCCATTTCGAAAAGGCAGAGGTCGCATTGGTCATGTAGGCAGATGTGTCTTTCGTAATGCCCATCGTCGGCTTGCATCAAATCCTCCCAATCCAATCTATCAGGATCATAGATCACATCACGGGGTGACTGAGGTGCATCTGGTAAGCTGTGATTGGACATGTCGCGACCTGAGATTCAAGAATGTATTACAAAGAAAGGTAGGGAAAAAAGAGTGATTATTCTATTTTATAGCAAATCCTGTATGAAATTTGTATGCTCAGAAAGGGGGTGAAGATGAAAGAAAGTTTGAAATGTAAACAATATTGATCGAACGTGGCGTGTACTCCGAAATTAATGCTATACTACAGGGGTCTTCCTTCAAAGCTCTTGAGCTGTGGCCGTGCTATATCCATGGATGGTGGTCATTTCTCGCATTTTATTTCAATAAAGAATTGCTTTTTGAATATTTAGTTAAAAGACGAGACGCACGCGCCTTAATCTTATGGCATGATGCTCCCCTCCAGACTCTAGAGTGTATGTACACAGCTCAATCATTACATATTTATAACAAACCTAAGCATAGGCTCCGAAATGTCCAATCTCCTCTAATCTAAGAAGAAAACTGCGAGTCATCTTGGCCAGCTGCGGATTAAATACTTGCTGCAATGGGGCTAGACAGTTGACACCTCCTATGCCCATTGGGCCGAATTATTCTTGAGCTATATAGTATCTGACTGACGGTACCATGTGATGATATTTCACATGTGTATTCAAGAATAGTAGTGCCTCCGAGATATTTCGTTGAAAGATAAGAAGAGTATTGATCTTGATAATAGAGAAACGAATCCACCAATGTTGGGTCTAATCCTCCTCTACCGTTATAAACTCCCGAGATCTAGGAGTGTATGAGTACAGGTCGGATGTTACATCGTCACACCAAACCTTAGCGTACAGTCCGAAATCTGAACAAGTCCACGGCACGTTTTCAATTCGATGACCATAATGTGGATAACCCATCTCCGAGCAACAAACAAGTTCGTAGTGTTTGTTATAATCAAGATGATCCCCATAAACCGTGCGGTAGCAGAATGACACGGGTCTGTGACAAACCACGACCGGGTCAATTCCTACTCTGCATTGCCCTGCGGACCTCTTTGCGCCGTTCTTATACTCAAGAATAAAACCTCTCAAGTATCCAGTGGACCTTTCACTGAAAATGTCAATTCTGACAGCGTTCTTCAGTGGAATGTCCACTGTAATAGCGTCACCTCCATTAATCAACTGATCCATCGAGAGGGAGATGATGGGGAATCTTGGGGCGCGTAGCCTCTCCTGAGTTTTGTTACCTGCTAAGCCTAACAGTGTAATCCCACCCTTTGCTGGCATATTGTGGAAAAGAACAGTAGGCGTTCCTCGAAAGAAGTAATTCATATCTTCTTCATTGTAATTTGGACCGAGAGAGAAGTCACCAGCAAGCTTCGTGGTCATCTAGGCACCCGGTTAGCATCAAGAAGTCACATCATAAACGGCAACTAACCAATAAAGCCATGTGATGGCTCGCCGGTTCCTCGCGGTCGTTTCTCCAAGTCCGCAGGCCAAACCTCACGATACGATCGCCATGTGCTATGGGCATGTATATCCAGACTAAATTGGGCTCGTAATCCGAAAGAATCTCCTTAACAGTGGTCAAAGCTGTCGGGTCTTCGGGGGTGTGAGCATGGAGTCCCATCAAAGTGCCCCTGTAGTAAAAGAAGGTAATGCCAATGATATTACGTAGATCGAGAGTGCGAATGCAAGTAGCATCTGTACCACGCGGTACCAAGAGAAGCTCAAGCCCTTTGGTGGATGGATTTGGTGGACTTGGGATGTCCCAAAGCTGAACAGGTCTTGACAATGAGGGACTCAGTTTCATCCGCGCATTTCCAAACTGTTTCCCCAATGTTAGTAGCGCTACAGACAGGAAGCGATGCAAGATTGAGGACTTACTCTGAAATATACCCAAGTACGTTCCGCTTCATCAGAATCAAGAAAGAAATACTTGTAAGTTCGGTATACACAGCTCTTATACTCGGGCCATTCAGGCAGTCTCTCTATGTCGAGTAGCCCATGGGAATCAAGGGTGAGCCGGAACACAAAAGACTCGGACGGATCCTCATCGAATTCTGCATCCTGCCCTCGATGCCATTTTTTCACAGTACCGAGATTGTACAGCATGTCATCGTCCTTGAATGAGCTCTCATCAGACCTTGATAATTCCTCCGCTCTGGTGATGATAATCGGATATCTCCAGACAAGACTCCCGCGTGAATAAGCTACTATGAGCTGAAGAACCTCGGATGGCAAGCTTGCCAGTTGCGGTATACCCAAGCCTTCTGCAGCGGAAGAGCTTATTGACACCAACCCGGGTTCAATATAGCCAATGTGTGGCATGGATTGAGAAGAGCGTACAACCCAAGGGATTCTCCAGGCTGCTGCAATCCAAACACGTTCAAGGGCGGGCTTGCCGTGATATGTCTGCAAGAATAAACAATAACACTCCGAATGCATTGTGACTGACTCAGGTGACCCTTTGCAGTCTCGACAACGGTCTTCATTGCACAAGGGGAATGAATCACCCTCTACGATGATTCCTCGTACCTCAGGGAATCGGAATCTCTTTGTGGAATAACTAGGACAAGTACCATGGCGGTCACCTTGTCCATTGAGCACTGTAGCAGAGATGTCAATAACACAAAAGACTGGCCTCGACAGGAAGGGATTTGAGGTGTGAGAGCCTTACATGCTATAGCCCATTCGTGCGGGGTGATGAGCTGAGAACAAAGACCACAGGTTGATCTGATAGCGACATGTACTGCGTCCCAATCTGATGTATCCTCATCAGACTCAACGATCATTGATTCCATCTCCGATTGTGAATCGTTTGAGCTATCAACGTCTGACATTTCGCTTTCCTTGCTGAGATTTGATCGAAAAGAGAACAAAATGCGGTGTGTAACTGTAATGATGGAAGAACAAGGTAATCACACAGCAGAAGCAACGTTGCTGCACCTATGCCCGACTGTGGCTGTGGCGTGGCTGGTAAATGTATCATTGATGTCTCAGAGAAGCATTTGGGAAGGCCAATGGTTGGTTACAAGGCTCTGCTATTCAAAGGACAAGAAGAAAACCAACTTTATCACTCAGCCTCCTCTTCCTCACTTCGGAGAGTATACATGTCCAGGCTGGCTATCTTGTGATCGCACCCGAACTGCAGGTATCCTTTTGTTGTTGGCATACACACCCAATCATCGAAGCCGTTAGATCCATGCTCGTGGCTATTCGTGCCAGTTGTGCACTCAACTATGCAACTTCCTGTATGGCGGTAGGCTTTTGGGTCAAGAATATCGCGGTAACAGATCCAGGTCGACTTTTCGTACGCCTTGAAAGGGCCAACCCAGACACGGCATTGGCCCAATGCCCGCTGAGCGCCATTGGCATATTCGAGGAGGAGTCCTCTACAGTACCCGTTGGCCTCATTGTAATAGACATCGACGTGAACGATGCCCTTTGCGGGGGCCTCGAAGTGAATGCGGCCACGGTATGGGGGACACTCTTCGTTGGGAGAAAGCCGAGGGAATGGTGCTAAAGGTTCGTCACCTTCCTTGTCACTCACTGCTCCATATATACCGTGGCCTCGTTTATGCGGAACATTGTACACAAACACGGTTGGCTCCTTTCCTGATAAGAATTCTTCCTCGGTATATCCATAATGAGGACCTAGCGCGAAATCGCCGGCGAGCTTGGTTGATATCTGTTGACGTGAGCTTTGAGACCAAAGAGGATGCTTTTGCCAGAGACTTACCAGCACTGTCGGTTTCAAAAACGTCGGAGGCAAGTATACCGTCAGAGTGTCGCGTACACCAATCCTCACAAGACTGTCTTTACTCGAAATTGGTACATACGCCCACATCAAGTACTTCGGATCTATTGCTGAAATTTCATCGAAAGTGGATTGTGCTGTTGGGGAGTCGGCTGTATGAGCGTGAACACCCATTATATAACCTCTGAAGTAGAAGAATGTCAGACCGGTGATGTTACAAAGGTTTACCGTTCGAAAACGGGTGGCACCACTGCGGATGAGTGGTGTAGCAAACATGCTCAGTCCCTTCTCTGGAGGGGTCGGCGTGTCCCAAAACTCCCCGTATCCGAATTCTAAAGCCTTTTTCAAGAAGGCTCGCCCACACTAGCCTGAGCATTAGTGACACTCACGCCGGAGGAGGCTTTTGATCATACCTTGAAATCAACTTGTGCTTTTGTTGCTCGGATGGGCACGACGAAGAGATAAGCAAAGGCATTAGACCGAACCTGACTATACTCAGGCCAGCTCTCCAGTTTCTCAATTTGTTTAAGGCCATCACGATCAACAGTTAGTCTGAGAACGAATTTCTTCAAGTCGTCTTTATCACAAACAACTGGTTGTCCACGTTGCCATGACTTGATGCTGGCCAACGGGTAACTTTCGATATCAGTTCCAGACGGAGACATACTTTCTGCAACATTTTGGATGGAGCTGAACTTCCACAGCGGGTGATGCGGCACAAATGACTTGACCATTTGCAAGACCTCTGGCGGCAAAGTTGCCAGTTGTGGTATTCCAAAAGCTCTTGCGGTAGAAGCCCTCACTGACGCCTTGGTAGTGTCATCGAGACTCAGCCGAGGTGTAAGTTGAACAGGATCATGTAGCCATGGAAACTTCCAGCATGATGCAACCCATATGCGCTCCATTGCACTCTCTTGTTGATATTCCTTCATAAACACGAGATAACAAGTGGCGTGTATTGTTACCGAAGGAGGGGACTTGGTGCACCTCCTACACTCATTACGTTGGCATAATGGTAGTATTCCCCTAACGCGAACTGTTTCGCGGGTTCTGGGATATTGGAACTTTTTAGTGCACTTCACTGGTTTGGTCCCTGTAGGATTACCAATTACTGCGAGGGATTGTTAGTTCAGTACATACAGTAAAGGGTAGTGTCGAGACAAGCTGTTCAGTCTTACATGCTAGAGTCCATTGATCTGATCCATTGGTTGATTGCAGAGGCCGCAATCTGACTTAAGATAGATATGTTTCAACCTGTTGTATGGTACTTCGCCCTCATCTTCCTCCTCCATGGCCCCATTCATATCACTTATACTGAAATCCTCGTCCATGAACATGATGGCTCACGGTAAGAAATAGGTTCACTGGGAGTGTAGAAGAGAGATAAATACGTGAGAAAGACTAGTCTTTTGGCTTTGATTAAACGAACCGTTCAAAGGAGAACTCAGGTTGCCGTGGGAGCGAATGTGGCTGTGCTGTGGCTGGTAGAAACGCGACTTATAAGAGAACCGTGGGTATAGGGGTCAAGACTTAGGGTACAGTAGATAATCTTTTATTGTTACAATCTTAAATAAAAGGGAAGCTGAAGACCGTTCTGGAGTTTCACTGCTCCGAACGGTTCACCGGGCGTCCGTAGACAGTGACAACTGAAGATCCCAATCATAACCACGGTGTACATGCTCACGCTCGATTGATTAGAATGATCCCACAGAACTTATGTATAAGGATTTAAATATACCATCATCCGCTTGAAACGAGGCGAGGGAGGCCCGCTTGGAAGCTAAGGCAATCTTATCAGTCCATCTCGGTGCGTATGCCCCTTGATGCCTACTTACCTGAGGGACATATGGATGTGTCTGGCAGGATAGCCAGTTGAACGAAACAGGATACGGCATTGAATATCCCCGTGAAAACACTTAGTTGTACGTGCCTGTAATAACTCTATATCGATATCCTTCCTTATTCTTTTTGTTTATCTAATTGTTTAGTAGCTGCCTGGTGATGTCGGGTGAGGTGTGCAGAAGCAAACCTTCCTTCAATAAGGTACCTTAGTAGGTAGTGTACGTTACCTAGGTATGTAGGAAAGAGTACCTCATCAGAATGCGCACTTGAAGATCCTCCCCCTTATCCTCGCCTCTGCTTTTCTTCTTCCCTTCGTATCACCATCATCATCATGCCTTTTGTTTGGAATATCTACCATCAGCACATCAACTCCACATTGCCCATCAACTCTCCGTTTACCCATCAACTTTCAGTTTGCCCGGATTTGAACTGTACTCATTTCAATTACAAAACCCAAAATATTTTTGTATCATTGTTCATTATCAATACCTCCCCGCGTCGGGATCAACTCTCCGTTTGCCCATCAACTCTCTCCCTTGCCCTCTTCAATATGAGTGTGCAAGTATCCAAGGACTCCTTGGCTCAGCTAGTACCGAAATCCTTTCAATGATTTGGAAAAAGCAAACGGAGACTGAAAAAGAAAGTAGACACTGGCCTTGCCGAACAACGCAAGGAACGTCGCGGAATGGAGAGTTGCTTTATTCAGCTACACGAGCAAACATCCGAGGGATCTTTGAGCTTACCGAGTCAATCAACTTCCTTCTCTTTTAATCTAGGTGACAGATATGACAGGAATAAGGTTCGTTCAAGCATCTCTTCTCTCTGATGGCATATCTGATACTAACTTACTCTCTTCCGGAACCAAGTAGAGAGCCGATATTCCCCGTGGTCATTGGCCTTCAAATCGACGGTTCCCTTTCAACTATCACCGACCTCGAGTCCCTCCCCTGTAAGAGAACCTCAATTTCCAAGCACTTACGCTTCACTAACATGTACACTTTAGTTGAACCAGTGTAAGGCTATCCTGCTCCATCTTGGTATGCCCTTCAGTCGATTTCTTCAAGTTTCAGCCTTGCGATTATACTCCCCCTGGAGCCCAAGC
>JAAOAS010000388.1:0-24041 GCA_013396035.1 Fusarium pseudocircinatum
CCTCCTCCTCCTCCTCCTCCGCTCCTGCCCTTGCCCTTGCGGCCGCCCCCGCCGCAGCACATGTTGGCAGATGACGGTACTATAAAAGATGAGTAAGATAGGTGCGTGTGTGCTTTTTCTAGAAGGGGAAGTTATAGAATTTGTTGGTGAGGAGAAGGGAAAATGAGAGATAATGAGAGACGACGCACTGATTTATAGTCTTTTAACTTTAAGGACTTAGGCTTCTCTCTTTAAACTTTATCGGGCCTCTGTATAAGAATCTCACCTTATCTCTACTCCATTATCCTAAGTATTATATACATCAGCTCCGCTGTGCTGCTGAAAACAGGTCCTTATGTAGCAACTTCCTTGACTGGAAGTACTGACTTCTATTAAGTGAGTCTAGCCTTGAGGTGTAGGCCGCAGATCTCAGTTACAAATAGAAACACGTTATTGCAACTTACACATTCTTCCATAGTAGTTGAACAATTACTGCGCTTCATACACATCACCCTCCGCGTTCCCCTCTGGAGTCTGAGATCGAGGTAACCACTACTCGTATAAACAAAACAAGTATTTCATTGGATAAATAGATAGCTTAAGCGATAGAGTTCCATGCCAGGTCACCCACGAATTCCATGTAATTAAGCCAAAACATAAACAGAGTCAGATAACACGTGTCTCATCAAGGGCATTTGCCTAGCATCCGCCCAACCATAACAATTCTCATAACAGTCTCAGCACTCTCACGGGTCAATTTCTCCGCTTCCAAAACCGCATCATCCAAGCTCATTGGTCGCTGGATTATGCACGTGAAAGCATCGATCCCGATATCATAGTTCACACTGGCTCCCTGCCCAATCGTACCAGCGATGGCAATCACAGGAAGTCGATGTTTCTTCGCCAGTCTGGCCACTTCTGCGGGGATCTTTCCCCTTGGCGTTTGATCGTCAATGCCCCCCTCTGCAGTAAGTACAAGATCGCAGTCATCAAAGATACTGTGCAAGTTGATGTACTGCATAATAACCTCATATCTGGGTCTGAGTGTAGCTCCTACCAAGCGCAAGCCTGTTCCAAGACCCCCCGAGGCACCGCCTCCAGGAGCAAGTCGGACGTTTTTGTCACAGAGGATACCTGTAGCAACGTCTGCCAAATTCTCCATGGCTAGACTAAGGCGGGTGGCTTGCTCCGGGGTTGATCCTTTCTGGGGACCGAAGACATTTGCCACTCCGCCTGGTCCACAAAGCACGTTATGCCAATTCACAGCGACGTCAATTTCGGCATTCAAGACACGCTTGTCGACTCCAGTCAGGTCAATGGAACCAAGCTTCAAGAGCGACTCGCCACCACCAGCCAAGGGGAGGATACGTCCTCTGGTATCGACCAGCCTCGCACCGAGAGCTTGAAGCATCCCCGCGCCACCATCACACGTCCCAGAGTCGCCGCATCCAACCAGAATGCGAGTGACTCCAGCATCAAGCGCAGCAAGGATGAGTTGGCCAACACCGAAAGTTGTTGTCTTGCCTGGATTGCGACGATTGGGTGGGACTAAGCTCAGGCCAGCAGCAGCAGCCATCTCAAGGACCGCCGTGGTTGGTTCATCGTCTTTGCGGCCAAGGAGGCCGAAGAATGACGTGACTTCTTCTCCCACGGGTCCAACCACGTGTACAGGGTGCATTGACCCGCCTGTGGCTGTGACAATGGCCTGGGTGAAACCTTCACCTCCATCAACCAACGGAACTTTGCGAACTGAGGCATTAGGTTCAACGGCAAGGATCCCGGCTTCGATACAGTCTGCAGCCTCATTGGGCTGAAGGCTGCCCTTGAAGCCAGATGGACAGACAAGAACTCTCATACTTGGCGTAACGGCAGTGGAACCCATTGTCATTATGTTTGTGTGAATTTTGAGACTGAGTACGTAATTGGAAGATGATAATGAAGAGGGATTTGTAGTGTATAAACGACAGGCTTATTGTAGCGAATGGAAGCTTTCCAGCTAAAGTTGTTTATAGCGAATGTGAAGATGAGGCTGTTGAGTGTTTTGAACCGCTTCTTTCCTTGCCGGGTAATGGCATCGTTATATAGATCAATGCTTCATTATCTATCGCCATGTTTCCAATGCCAATTGACCGCATTTCATTTACTGAATGGTCCCATCCTCTCACTCAGCCTCGACAAAAAGAATGCACTAGCCTACATCGCAGAAGGGACATGCCCCAGAATAGCAACAGGTCGTCTGCCACTCTGTCTTGAAGCGAATGCTAGCTCAAATCATCATTTCTGGAATGCGCTTGCGTCACGCGATCACCCAAGCCACATGGCATAAATAGAATGCATTGATATGGAGACTTACCTCAAAGATCAATAAGGCGAGTCGAGATAAGGGACGCGTCATTCATCGCAGGGCTGAGGAGATCGTCACTGGGCAGCTCGCTTATGAGTTTGGCATGTCAGAGTGCGGAGGACAATGGAAGCTGTGACAGGGATAAAATTTAAGCTTAATTCAAGGTCTCGTGGCTTGAGTGGGCAATGCCGAAGTTAAACGTCATCAAGGTTGCGTGCTAACGACGCCGTCATTGCTTGGCCCTTATCTAACTTCCGTGAATCAATGCTTCTGCCAATCAACAAGAGACACGCCATGCACAGAAGACATATTTATAGAAAAGTCATTGGAGCACATCTTTGCCTGCGAGAAGTTCACAGAAGCTTGTTTGCCGCTGCCGAGTTCGCACGATATGCTTTGAGGATATGGCTTGTGAGCCCTAGAGTGAGAGCGAAAGGTCAATATTGCACAAACTGTCGCTCAGAGACAGCGCACAAACTGTACTTCGGGGCTAGGGCTCTGGAGTTCAACGGCAATCAACTCGGCATCTTGAAATGCTCCGAATCTCGTGGCGTGATGATGCGCGATATGATTTCCGCCTTCAGGTCTTGGCGATGCTGCTTGAGCAAATGAAATGGCCGCAACCCAACCAAGCTAAGTCGAAACGAAACTTCTAAGCCACCCCAATGACGACCATGGACAATCAACAGCTGAAACGATTTTCATTCACTGTAATCACTCAATCAGTGACACGAACAATTTTGGAAAGACGCCTAGCGGTACAGTGGTTGGGACAGTAGCCTCATCAGTGACGCATTCAGGCTGTGTAGTCGTGACAGCACTTTCCTGCCCTCAAGTCGGTAACATGATGTGGAATGGCGTGGTTTGGGGGAGCTGGTCTTCTCATTTGTGCAGGCTGTGCCTTTATCTTTGCAGATTTTAGCGTTAGTTGCTGAGCATGGTCAAGATACAGCCTCTTATCCAGATCAAACGCATGCAAAATGTGAAGATATAATTAAGCATCTTAGCCCTCCTATGATAGGAATCGACACATCAAACTACACTCGCTTACTCATTCTCTCGTTCCATCATCACTGTTTGCAGTCTATACAGATCCCCCAAACGACGTTCGTTTCTTTGCTATTGCCCCATTCGTTATTGTCCTACAGGCAATGAGCAAAAGCAATACTCCATCACTCTCAAGAGCTGGCTCCCGTTCCTCTCTTTGGAGGTCCTGGAGTCCCATGCTCGAAGACTTGGCCTACTACGAGAAGTCGCGTGAGAATTATCCTTGGCTGATACGTGATCATGACCGTGACATCAGCTATGACTCGAACCGTTCGAGTCGCCCGAGGCCACTGGCGTCCCTTGCGGAAGACCCGGATGTTGCAAGCCAATCAGACCAGTCAGCAAAATCGTCCGAAGACTTGGAGCGCCATCCAGTCCCAGAACCCCTTCTCTTGCCTCAAGATGAGGACCCGAACCTGGTAAGTTGGACTCCATCTCAGCCATTCTCATAGCCATCCCTGCACGTTTTGGTCATCGACCGCTGACACATTTTCAGGTAACCTGGGATGGCCCCAATGATCCTTCTAATCCACACAACTGGACGAAACGCAAGAAATGGCTCTCAACAATTCTTGTTTCATGTTTCACATTCATTTCTCCCGTCTCCTCGACCATGCTTGCACCAGCCCTGCCAGACCTAGGCAAAGAGTTCAAGATCTCATCTGACTTTGAGACATATCTTCTCATGTCCATCTTCCTTTTGGCTTATGCCATTGGCCCATTCTTGCTCGCTCCCCTTTCAGAGATGTTCGGAAGAGTTGTTGTTCTTCAGTCAGCCAACATGTTTTACCTGATCTTTAATACTGTATGCGGCTTCTCGAAGACTAAGGAGCAGATGCTTGTCTTTCGCTTCTTGAGCGGTCTTGGTGGCAGTGCTCCTCAGGCGGTATGATCACCAATGCCCAGTTACTCATTCTTCATTACTAATTTCGGACCTAGCTTGGCGGTGGAGTGCTGAGCGACTGCTGGAGAAAGGAGGAGCGCGGAACTGCGACCGCCATCTACAGCCTTGCCCCATTTTTGGGACCTGCTGTAGGACCCATAGGTAAAGCATCTCGACTCTTAACAGTACCTTCAGACTAACAGGCTTCAAGCTGCTGGCTACCTTACCCAACACCTAAACTGGCGATGGATCTTTTGGGTCGTCTCCATAGCAGATGCTGTGGTTCAGATCCTCGCGTTCCTCTTCTTGCAGGAGACTTATCCACCCAAGATCCTCAAGCTCAAGGCCAGAAAGCTCCGCAAGGTCACTGGTAGCAGACTTCTCCATACCGAGTTCGAGCAGAGAGATCGATCATTCCTTTCATTACTTTTGACCAACTTGAAAAGACCATTCAAGATGCTGTTTACCCAGCCAGCCATCCAGATTACCGCCCTGTATAGGGCGTATTTGTATGGTCTTATGTATCTAGTGTGAGTGCAAATACTTGATGCCCATTACCCTGCCGCCAGCTTACGCGTCGCTAGTTTTGCTTCCTTCCCTATGGTCTGGGAACAGCAATACAACCAAGAGCCTGGTCGCGCCAGTCTTAACTATGTCTCTCTCGGCATTGGGTTTGTCATTGGGCTTCAAGTGTCTGGTCCCCTGATTGACAAGGTATTTGACCTCTTCTCATGCTTGTTCGCACACTAACACTTGAAGGTCTACGCCATGCTCAAGACTCGGTATAACCACCCTGGACGGCCTGAATTTCGCGTACCCCTGATGTTCCCAACCGCGCTTGTCACACCAGCGGGTCTCGTTCTATACGGTGTCTCGGCACATCTGAAACTCCACTGGATTATCCCAAATGTCGGGACAGCCATATTTTCTGCTGGACTCATTCTGTCATTCCAATGTGCTCAGACATATATCATTGACTCCTATGAGCGATATGCCGCCAGTGCGACTGGGGCAGCAGCTTTTGTGCGTACCATGGCTGGTTTTAGCTTTCCTCTGTTTGCGCCTGCTATGTATCAACGTCTTGGGATTGCGTGGGGAAATGGCCTGCTCGCGGGTACAGCCATGTTGATCTGTCTTGTCGCGCCAATCGTGCTTTGGCGATATGGAGAGTGGATTCGAAGGAAGAGCCCTTATTGCGCAGGATAGAGCGGCCAAGTCGTCGCGATTCAAAAACTAGATTTAAATCTAGATTAAACATTTGCCTTCATATAATTCATTATAGGATCCTTAAGGTAGTTTAATAGGCCCCAAGCTTAGGTAAACCTATTCGTAAGCATTGGGTTCAGCTGGCCTCGACGTCTGATGTTGATAGTTAAGTTTCCAAGAAAAGCAGGAAAACTTACTACTACCAATAAATCAGTCGCCATTTTTGGAGTGCAATCCGTGTCTGTGAAAATGCTCTACCCCTTGAACTTCCCAACGGACTATCGGAGCTGTTATCTTTCTAGACATTTCCCTTCTGATATTATGTTAGCCTTGCCCGTACATCTCGCATCGTAATCATGACGTTACTATTCTCTACAGCATCCTTGCTCCTTTCCTAATCCGAAAAGACACAAAGGCGGCAAAGGACCTAGCCAGATCATTCACCTGGTAGGTTAACGAATCTACAAAGGGACTGGAGGCCCAAGAGATTGGACAGATGCAATGCCGTTTTCCATCTTTACAGCTGTTTCAGACATGGTATATACCATTAGCGGTTTAAACTGGCAAGTAATACAAGTTTGAGTTCAGCGGTAACAGGAATGCAGATAGATTATTATCTTCAGATTCCACTGGAAATGTAGCGGAAGAGAGGCGCTTTGTTAGATTCTAACCGCTAGAGGGGATAACTAGCAGGCTCTCGCTAAAAATAACACTGAGGAATTGGATCATTGTCTACCTACACAGCTAAGAACTCGGGAATAATAAATGTCTCATACTGCGCATACCAAATAATTTTGCTGTAGGTGAAGTTTACGTTAGAATGTGACCACACTACATGCATCCAGGACATGCACAATGTGTCACCTGCTGATGGGGAAGCTTGATGTATATAGTCCACTCCCAACCCGTATTCGCATCGCTGACACATGATCTCCACATTCGCTTCCTGTCACTCATTAGATCAATCGTCAATCTTCATCATGCGCCCGTCTTCAGGTCTCCTCCTGGCCAGCGTCTCCAGAGCGCTTGGTCAGTTTACCCAGTTTACCAGATTTACAAACACGAGCACCTCTGCTGTCTAGACCTCAACCTCTCCCACTGAGTTCGAGACTTCTTCTGTTCCGCCTACCACGAGTATCGGAACCACTGCCACCGGTGTTAAGACTCCCGCTTCATCCTCAGCCTCGGTCTTTGCACCAATTGTACTCAGTCTCAAAGACGGCATATTAGGCCCCGGTGCTTCTTTCTACCCACCACCTGATAGCGACACTACTTGAAATCCCATTAGGCAGTTTCTCCTCGAATGCTAAATATATATATACTGAATCGGCGCGCTATATTATCTCCCTGTCTTAATAACTAATCCTTCTTAATAAACAGCATAAGGCAATCTTAAGGCAGTAAAGTCTTAGAACCGGGCTTCTATATAGTATCGTGGCCTCTGTTAATTATATGTTGACAATCCATCTAGTCACTAATAACTTCAACTTTACTCTTGTCAGGCAAGTAACTATAGAGTTTGATGCCTGCCTGTTCCCATGTGGGCGGAAGCCAACAAAACACAGAGGAATAGAGGGTAACTCGATATTGGGGTAGACTGATTCTGAACCGATAAGTATCCCTCGTTGAGGTAAGATGGCGAGGGATCCAATCTTTGTCAGTCCCTATATTACTTCTTCTGAATCAACATCTCCTGCGTAATGCGATCGAGGATCTCCTCATCACTATACGCCTCCTGGTTAATGTCGTTCCACGCCTTGAGGAGAACCGCATCGTCCAGCTCAAAGTACCTGCTGCGTTGCACCACAGCAAGGTTTCCATCCTGAGACGGATCAGCCATGAAGTAGGCCACGCACTTAGCTGCAGCCTCTGCAGGCTGCACCACAATTCCGAGCTTGTCTGTAAGAGGCCTGACTGGCTCGAGGATAGGGGTGTCGGTCCAGGAGGGCGCAATCGTATTGACTCGGATGCCGAGCTTGTTTGCCTTGAAGGCTGCGTTGATGGCTCGCCCAAAGCCAACGATGCCATGCTTGGAAGCGGAATAGTCAATTGCTCTCTCGCGCTGTAGGGCGCTGGTGGAGGCAGTGAAGGTGATGGTGCCGAACTCTGGCTGCTTCTTCATGTAGTGGATGGCGAGAGTGCCCGTGTTGACGTTTCCCTTGAAGGTGATGTCGTAGGTTCTGGTGGAAGGCTCAAGGAGATCGCCGTTCTCACCGACAGCGTCGGAGAAGTAATCAGCGGTGGGGCCGATGCCAGCGTTGGCAAGAACATGGTCAATACGGCCGTACTTCTCGTAGCTCGTCTTGAACAGGTTGACCAGATCCTTCCAGACGCTTATGTCGGCCTTGAGAAAGGTGAAGTCTCCCTTGAGATCATCTTCAATGGTGGCTGGATGTCACCGCCGACTATAGAGGCCCCGAAGTCGAGTAGGAGTTTTACGGTGGCGAGACCAATGCCTGAAGAACACCCTGGAAATTTACGTTAGAATTACAAGAGAGTATATAATAGAAGACGATGTTGCATACCAGTGACGATGACGGACTTGCCCTTAACGGCAGCCATGTCTTCATCCTTGAAAGTGAATTCGGCGGCCATGATTGTAGATGAGTTGATGAATTTGGTGTCAGTGCAAGTAGTAGAGTATAATGAAGTGTAAGTAAATGTCTGGATTGATTGAGATTGGCCTCATGAATGCAAAGCGAAACTCGTATTTATATATCTTTTCGGGTTTATGCTCAACATCTACGCTTCTAGTGCAAAGACGAGGCTCAAGCTGAAGAGGTGGCCAAACATGGTTAGAGTTTCGGGGCCATCTGCTTAATTCCGTGAACCTGCATATTCCGCATGGCCCTTCCAGTCCGTGACCCCGTATAGTCCGCAGAGTCCACGCCAGCTTCAATGCGAAGTCGACTCATTCTCGACCAATAAGCCTTACTAGTCTCGATTTAGTCTGCGGACTTCTGGAATTATCGGTAAGTAATTGCTTTACAGTCGTTGTAAGTGTCACAGCATCAGATATTTTACTAAAACTCAGTAGTCCTGCAAGCCCTCCTGGAATAGTTCCTGTTGCCTGGTTGACTCGGTGACGGTAAAGATCCAATATCTAGAAAACAATGTATTATTAGTACGTAAATGAGGGCATGTGTTATTTGTTTGGATAGCATGGGACTATGAGCAGTCTGCAGTATTTTATAATGCAATGGCCTATCTCGTAGAATGAAGCTGGTTCGGTTTCGGCTTCAAGGGCAGGGAAGAATCTATCGGTGTTCCCGGTGCAATATGGAGGACGGTGGGCAAATGCTTGTTAGTTGAACTTACGCCGGTTTGTTTTGGGTCATGAGACAATTCTATCGCCCCGGCCGCTTCAGCAGGCCTGTCGGCGAGAACGGAGTACTGCCTAGGACCAGATGAATCGCGAAGCATTTGCGGTAGATAAAGATTCATAAGCACGAGCATCAGGGATCGACGAACTCATCGATACCGTATACCCTTCGCTTCTGCCACCTTCAGAGCCTATAAGTCCTTCGCCAGTCACCATCGTTTCAGTTCTTCGAGGCTCCTCGCTGTCGAGCTCTGCGAAGCTTGACGCTGAGATCTTACACTTAAATTAACATCATCCAAGAGCAGCTTTCATGGCTAAGTCAGTAGAAAGGTATTGTTGATGAGAATCGCCTTATCGACCAATGCATCAACGAACATGGCAGCGAGCTCGATTCTCTTGCCACACTCCAGATGGCCACCTGGTACCTGAAGTGGGCCTATGAATTCTTACTTTCTGCTCAAATTCATGTTGTTGCAGAATATCTGCCGGCTCCGTGGCTCCCTATCGACTTCCAAAGCCAGCACCGTCGAGGAACTCAATCCTCGACCATTAATATCCTTAAGAAAGATAAGGCTGACATCATACAGCTTCTCAGTCCGAGAACAAATAATCATGAGGGATCTTTCACGGCTTCCATATCAGTGCATATTCTGATACTTGAAATGCTACTCTGGTTTGACGGCCGCGACTGATTGACAGGTTGGCGGCTCACAAGAACCGCACCATTACTCTTTCTCCTCACCTCAGTGAAGACGGACTCGAATCAACTGCGGTCTTCGGGAATATCAGAACCCTTTAATTCTTTATGGTTAATTCGGTTGAGCCGATGACGGTCTGGTCCCGAAAGCTTTACCGTATTCCGTTGATCTCGATAATTCCATCAGATTGACTTGAGTATTCCATGTCAGCTCTGAATGAGTCAATTGATCTCGAGGAAGGAAGGGCTTTTGCTGATGTGAGGGAGTCCAGATCATTTCCAGAGTCAGAGAACTCCATATCGATATCAGCTTTCGGTAGAGGGGCTCGCGGAAATCGATTTGCCCAAGCTTCTCATAAAGACTTAACAGCTCTGAGAGAGCTTGCAGATGCTCACAGGCTTAGCTAATAGCCAAATGAGGCTAAAACATTGGTAGACTTCTGGCACTTCCAAAGGTCTTCCAGAAGAAGGCTATTTCAGTTCCATAGGCGTGTATGTACGTTTCTCTTCTCTCACAAAGCTTTTTACCCATACACACACTATCTGATTCTTGGTCTCCAACTTATCCATCCCCAATGATCTGACAACGTCGTCTTTTTCGCATCTTACTGCTTGGTTTCGGTACCGAGAAAGCAAGCGATGTCTTGGCAACCAAAGGTCCGGAGGAGAGGCGGTAAGATTTTCGCAGATATGAGGTCACGAAGGATCAGTTTATTGCCGTCGCATCCGCGCTGGCCAATTGAATCTTTTCCTTTAATGGCGCATGTTGGCTTGAATCATGTGCGATTACTGTCAGCTTGAGGCATTTCTCGAGCTGAACCAATCGTCCCGCCTGAAGCGGATAGCTGTTTGTTCGGTGTGGCTCGAGTCAGCATGGTTAAGATATCTCCGACGCCTGGCTACAGTAGCTCTCAAACGTTTTCGTATTACGGGCGAATTATTGATAATTTGATATAAAACATCAGCATCTGTTTATCAAAGTCAATTCAATTACTCATCTGCCTATTTCACCATTTAAACCAATTTTTGCATAAAACGATCTCTTCCAAAATGAGTCAAACCAGTCTTGTCGAATCGAGTTCTTCCGGAGAAGCTCCTCGCAATGCATTATCGCTCCGACTAGAGGCGCCTCTCTTCTCCCAGACATCCATTTCTCCCACCAAACAGTCTTTCAGTATTCAGGGCCGCTATGTATACGAAACACAAACCAGTCCAGCTACGCCAACTTATCACATCTCCAGTCGCAATACTCAAGCCGGTAACCCATGGCAGTTGCAAATCTGCCGTCTTCTACCCAGTGAAGTTCGTCGCCTTGGTGAGGCTACAGGCAACGATGCTTTCATCAGATACGATGATGATTTGACTCTCTACTCTGGAGAAAAGATGAATATCCCTTTCAGTTTCGCCGCTGGTCTCGGTCCAACACCACTCATTCTTATCAGAGGCCAAAAGAGGGGTACTATCCAGGGAAGCATCGTGATGGAGAGATCTGGCCGGGTATCCAAATTCTATCATATGATTCCCATTAAGCGCGCTTTAACCAAGGTGGAAGAGGATAAGATGCAGGCTCTTATGCACAAACGTGGATATCGTGACTCGGATGATTGGAAGAAGAAGCTTTTATTGACAGTGCAGGAGAACTCGGCCAAGGTTACTGAGTGGGTTGATGAATACGGGACAGTTGTTGCAGTAGAGAGAGATGATAAGCTGGAGTTTCCGGGTGAGATACAGACAGAGAAGCGGGATCTTGTTGTTGCGTGCTGGGCCTGCAAGGGATTTGTACTGGAGAAGACTACATAGATACAGAGTCATTGGCCCAATCTTTGAGCGGTAGAGGCAATTGTTCAACTCAATCCTATGCGGTGAGATAATTCTTCGGCGATTGGTCCAACTTCAAGCAAAAGGTCTAGCTTACAACTTAGAACATGTGAGGTTGGGGACGTTTGCGTCAACCAGGAGGACTGCCACGAGAAGAAGAGATAGAAGGACATGATTGATACTTCATCGAGCTATGCATTATTGTCATAATCATGCTATTAAACTAAAAATCCAGTCACTAGACGCTGTCCATATAGATCTTCCCTCTATACCGTCTGTAACCTTATATGCAAAAACCACCCCATCTATGCGCCGATTCTATTTTTACAAACTCCCCGATTACCAAGCGAGGTCCTTGGCTATTTTACCACATGAGAGACCAGAGCAGGAAGAGTAGAGACTCTCGTCTTGCTCAGTCTTGGTAGCAGACTTGTCAAGAATCTGCTGAGCGGGTCGAATCTCACGACCAGCAACACCCTCGAGCTTGCGGTGGTGCTCGACTAGTTGGTACACTTGGTTCTGGAACTGAAGAGGGGTCTGGTCAACAAGGACGCCGGCGCGGAGGTTCTTCTCGGCGGGGGCTTCTTGCTCGCTGGCTGTTTGCTGGAGAATCTCTTCGACCTTCTTGAAGTCGGACTCGCTGGCATTCTTGTGGCGGTAGACTTCATATTGCAGTTGGGACTTGGTGGCGGATGTAGGGACACATCGCAAGAGGAAGAAGAAGTGAGGACTGACTCGGTTAGTCATTGCTCGTTGCAACTTAGTTAGCGAGGAACTTACGAGAGAGTCATAGAAGCGTTGGGGAAGAAAAAGTCGTTGACAACAGATTTCTTCTCAGCGGCGTTCTCGAAGTTATCGATGTTGCTACCAGTGCAAGACTTGTCGGCCAGTGTCTTCCAGTTGAAGCTGCTGGTGTCTTGCTTAACGTGATCAAACTTGTAGTCGTCAAAGTTGAAAGATTCGTGGTTCGCTGTCTGGCTGAGCTCCTCGCTCCATGGGTTCTCAGGCACGGCCTTGGCGTCCATGTTGATCCAGACAAAGCCCTTGGCATCGACATGAGTGTGGAGAGGGAAGAGACCGTTCTTGGAACGATCAAAGCCAGGAAGGTCCTGATACAGAGGAGCCTTGGCAAGCTGACCGTTCATACCGTAAGACCAACCGTGATACTTGCAGGACAAGACGTTGTTCTGGCCATTATCCTTGACGACAACGGGAAAAGCACGGTGGCGACAGATGTTGTGAAAGCCCCTGATGGTACCCTCTGCATTTCGGATGAGGAAGAAGTCGAAGCCGGCTTCAGCGTATCGAACCCAGGCACCAGTCTGGTCGAAACGCATCTTGTGAGTGAGCAGGATCCACTTCCTTGAGAAGATGGCTCTTCGCTCAAGTTCGTAGATGTCGTCTGACTTGTACCATGTTGAGGGGAGGGGTTGAGTGAGGGGTGCAGCAGCGGGGATGGCTCTTGAGATAAGGTTTTCCTTTTGCGGTTTAGATAGTGTCTTCGCGACGAGGGCGATGGCAGCCGCTATGGCGAGGAAGATGAGTGTACCGAGAGTCAACATGTTGCTGGCTGGTAGGTCAGAGTACCTTGGAGTTGATGGATGTTTACCGATCAACTGCTGGGGAGGGGAACATGTCAATCTATATATTTACTACGTGTGTCATTGATCTAGACCGGCCGCACATTCTGTTCCCATGGTCGACGCCACTTTCGCCCAAACAACGATAGAATGATTGCAAGATAAACGGGCATCCCGCTAAGCAACCGGTCATGTGATCGGTGATAAGGACTAACTCTCTAGTGCCAGCGACAAATGCCATTGACGGGATTGGGCGCAGATCAAGTGGACCATGGAGTTTGCTTCCGCGCTTGAACGGTTCTACGCCGTCAACCCCGGGTCACATTCCCCTCTTGTATCGATGCAATGTCGCAGCGACGCATCAGCTGGTTGAAGCCATCCGCGGTACTTGTATTACAATTTCCTATCGCGCTCTAGGTTATCGCACCCCGCATCTCATCTTGTCTCTCGACCTCCGCATTTCGCTCGAAGATACCGGACTTTCGTGTCCGTACCCGGACTGTATCGGGTGACGCAACCTTGTTCGGCATCGGTAAATCCCAGCCGATTGCGGGGCGGGTTGCTCTGCTATCTTTGGTTTCAACCAACAGCGCGTGTCCATGGCACGGCATTCTATTTGCTTCTAGATAACGAAAGGTGGTGTTTTGGTGTTCTGGACCTATTCTAGAATATTGATGTTACATAAATATGCATCGCTTCCCGGAGTATCACCTGCCGCTATGCCATTAAACGGTAGCTTGCCGACGACTGACAGCTCAGAAGGCACCAGCTGACTTCCATGACGGCCCAACGCTTGACAGCGCCGTTGCAGTCTTCCAAATGCGGCTTCATCTGCACGGAAGTAAATTTTTGGTGTTGAGGGGTAAGCATGGAGGATCTGCCGCCGGTCTGCTTCCATCAACAGCATGCATGGACTGCTGATATGGTTACTTTGTTGCGCGATAGGGTCCCGAGATCGGCCAGTCCAATCTCAGCAATAGGTTGAATACACAAGGTGCGTTGCGATAAGCTTTCAGCTGCGGAACTCAGCTCCAATGTCTCATCTTCCTCTGTCATTGCATTGAGCGTATACCGATTACCCGATGAGACAATTGCGGAAGCCCTCATCTGTGTCAATTCCGTGCATGGCCATGATGAGCTTGTATGCAACTGTAGATCAGTCAAGACCAATTAATATGCAGCTTTCTTCTCATCACAGGGCGTGGATTATCTACAGCTTTCATGTAAAGCATAATTGATGCTTGCAGGCGCTAGGAATGACAATGCCGTGCTAGCCAATAAGAGCGTATATTTTTGCAAGCTGTACAAGCTCAGGCCAATATGCTCACATGTCGCTTATGGTTCTTGTGGTTGTCATGACTTGATAATCATGACATCAAACGTTATAGGAGGCCGAGCGTTACTCAATCCCGATCATGTCACAATTACATCAAGATCTTTGTTATATGGAGCTACAGCCCTGATTGGACAATAATCTAGCTGAGATTTGCTCTCTTTATCTTGAACTATAGGTCTGGCAGTCAGTACCCACTCTCGGACCATGTATAAATGAACTTCTGGTAAATGAGAACGCTCAACAATTGCTCATTACCCTGCTCAATGTACAGACATCCCCATTGTTATACCTATCTGCAGGAGTTTGCAATCCTGACAGACAATGTCCCAGAATTTTCAACTGTAGTCAGTATCCCGTGAATGTTCTACGGAGTATGTTGCATGCAGTATGGTTGGTTATGGTCAGCCCAAAGCCGTTCTATCAATTGGAGAACTGGATATTCTCTAGTCACGACCTTCTTCTCTCTCTTATAATCGGACACTTTTCTCAGGCTGAACCACACAAGATATACATCGAGCGGCTTAGGTGCAGCAAACGAAATTGTCACTTTGCCAAAGCCATTGGAGCGGAGATTTTCAGCTAAGTCAAACTGTCCAGATGATCATGTTATACCTATTTCGAAGGCACAGTGAATTCGGCATAACGACACTTCAGATAGTTAAAACATTCTCTCATGCCATAGACATCATGTATATAACTACTAAATACTAAGCAGTCAAGTACGCATTGCTTGGTACATTATGGTTACGTGGGTAACAATTGAGAGCGATGAAGTGACAAGAAAATGCAAGAATGATTAAAGATAATAATATGTATTGGTCTTCCAATTCAATGGAAATACTCTATCTAAAGGACTTCGAAGCCGCTTAATAATGTATGTAACGAAAAAGTATTAACCCAGTGATTTGATCCATGAAACCAGGACGTCAGTTGTTGAACCGGTCTTATCAAATGCCACTGGAAGCAAAGCTGATGACAAGGCTGCCAATTTACTTGGCGCAGACCTTGGCGTACAGGTTGACGGGGCTGGGGCAGCCGTAGACCTTCTTCATGCTGGGGGTGCTGTAGCACTTGGCATCGTTGGCCTTGCAGTCGAACTTCTCGCAGCCCTCACCAGGGCTCAAGATGTTGTGCTTGTCAGCGAAGGGGTTGCCGAACTCAGTGCTAAACTCGTCTGCAGAGGAAGGTTAGTGAGGGTCTTTTAGGCAAGGCAGAAGAGCAGACGTACAGTAAACGTTGTTGGGCTTAGACTGGGAAGAGTAGCCGAAGAAGAGAGGCTTGGTGAGAGTTCGGGTGGTGGCGATCTTGATGGTAGAACCAGAGGCACGGAGATCCTCAGAGAATCGCTGGCCGGGCTTGACAGTGGTCAAGGGACCGGGAGCACCGCCGCCGTAGGGGAAGGACTGGACGTAGATGGTGTTGGTGCAGTCGTTGATGACATTGGCCTTGTTGGCAGCAGCAGCAGAGCCGAAGACGGCGGCGAGGGCGGTGAAAGCAGCGAACTTCATGGTGACGATTTAGAGTTGGGTATGAGAAGGTTTGATGTGAGGGGTTGTGATGATGTAGAAGATTGAGAGTGAGTGATGAGATGAGATGAGACGATAAAAGTGAATAGGAGCTGGGTAAATGTATGCCTTTATATTATGTGAGAATTGGGATCTGACCTCTGGGCTTCTCGAATAGGATACGAAGTACAGTGCACTAGCTGCGCCCTAATATCATCTATACGAAGTATGATCCATCGTCTTGTCCGGAGAAACTCTGGCCTCGTGATATTTCTGCGGGGTTGTCAAGATCAGCAAATGCAAGGAAGGGAATTCCAGCCCAGCAGTACTCTGTACAGTGGACTTGCATGCCGAAACATCCGACTGCTCTATGCGTCATGTTATTATCGCATGGGCTTTTGCATTAAGGATTATGCTTAGCTCGTATTCACAGGGCAGGTGGGTTATTATTAGATGAGCCAGGGGGATGATCATGGCCCTACCCGTGCATTGTCCGCCCCGCTAGTGCTGAATTGGGATTATGCTTCATTGTTGAGAGTAGGGGGTTTCTTCGATCGGACATTTTGACGTAATGGTCACACAAGGACGGGTATGTCATTTGTTCCTGACTCTGTGATCTGGGCGATCGGTGAATTAAGCCCAGCCTCAGCCGTGTAGTGCATGCACAGGGAAGGACAGTGACGACATTGTGCATCTCTAATGAACAGGTCTAAGAAACAGGCAGTCTCACCGCATTGTCAGTAAGAGTTAGATTGACAGCTTAAAGGTGTCATCGCTGTAAAATTACGCACTGTCTGTTCATGCAATTCCTCCAACACTGTCATGATCTCACTTCCAGAAGGAACCGGAAGAGACACAGACCAAAATGCTCAACAGAAATGCCCGTCGAGCCAAGTCATTACGGGACTACCAAATCTTGAAAAAAGTGGCAGCTCGAGCGGGTCTGGACGTCATTCGTGGACGCCGAGGCGGGTGGGGCTGGGCTCTGAGACGCCGTCGGGTCCGGCAGACACTGAAAAAAACAAAAACTTGCCGTAATTTAAAGCCGAGGGTGGACCCATCAGTGCTCGGAATCTCGCGCACGAGGTGATACTACAGGGTATTTTTCACTGAAGTTTAACGTGACCATGACGCTCTTCTGGACTGGGGCGTGGTATTGAGTCTGTGGTTCGTGTTGTATCTGTAGTTCGTATTGCGATTGACTCTCACCGTTAGGGTAACCTGCTCGTTCTAGAATTGGGAGAAAGGAAGGTGATTGACCGACTTCCGAGCTTAATAAATTGATCCCGTATGTAGCCTCATGGATGCATCGTTACATCACACCACTAACTTTTAGTCGTATTTTTAGCCAGTGAGCACCTTTATGGGTGATTCCTGTGTAGCTGAGGATCATTAAGTGCATGCATGATCAGCTTATTGCGTCGATAGCCTCGTCGCCAATTGGGATCGGATTTGCGCTGGGAACATGTCTTGGGATTATCTGTAATTCTATACTTGCATTTACATTCTGAGTCTTGTCAATTGACAGCATCGATGACTCGCCTGCTGACTAAAACTAAATTGTGCCGATCATTTAAAATTACTGCACTAAATGCCACCAATCAACTGGTCCAGTGAGTGAGACGTGACAATATCTAGACGAGCGCGCGTTAAGCTTAAGGTCAATGCAACGATTTGTAAACAAAGCCGAGTTGCATCAGGGATCTGGCTACTATCTAAGAACTGGCGATGGAGCAAAGAAGTTGGCGACCTCTGATATCATGGAGCATTTTCGCTGCTGCCAATCACATTCAATTCAAACATCTCCAGTGCGATATATTCAGATAAAGGCACTAACTTTGTGGAGCAAGGAGTCATTGATCTTGACACGGAAAACCTCATCGACGGGCCACGTCTAAGGCAGCGATCTAGCTAGAAATCATACTAGGTTTAATAATTATCCCGGAATCCAGGATGCCTGGCCCCAAAACCACTGGCTTCCCCGGCACGTATAAAGCCGCGTATGTTTCTTTAGAATCTTTACGTGCTTATCAGTGACGAGACTGCTTATGATCCAAGGATCGCTGGAGTATATCTCTGCCGTGTAAAAAGGCTTTTGCTTAAGCTGCCCTGCTTGGCATTCGACTGTCGCTCGCAAATGCTATAAACTTGATTTTATAGGTCGAGACCGTTCGAGTCTCGGTCAAAGCCATCCGAAGCACTCCTATTGAATTGAATTGCTTAGCATTTCCCAGTAATTGGTCTTTATATGCGCCGATATGTCTATCAAGGACTGCGAGACTTGAATCTTTAGATAAGGTTGGCGACCTGGTGGATTATGTCGACCTGAAGGCTGCTAGGAGCTGGCCCAATATTCACTCTCTGTGATGACGTAATTAACAATGGGATGGGAATGAGGGGTATAACCAATTCTCGCTAACATGTCTCCTCTAGCGCCACTATAACCTCCAGACTCATTGAACTACTGTTGTCAGAACTGTCGATTTCTATTGTAAGGAACCTACTCCTCACCAGTAAAGAATCAAGCACTTCTTTCCCGCTTTAAAAAAGTGTCTATCTGAAGATATGACTTCTGGCTGACGCAGTCAGACCTACGGTTGCAGATCCCATGACCGCAACATTGGTGAAGTGATCAGAGAGCCCAGTCTCTCATGACTGAAACGACAGAGACTAAGAGACATACCAAGCCTGGTCAAGGCACCGGCTTCTTGATACTTGAACCTTTTGTCTTGAGTGCCTGCGACTTTCACGACTGACCGGGCTGCTTCGATGGACAAAGGCGGCTGTAGCAGAGTGGCCAACCTCGACCAAGATGAAGCTACGGGAGTGGGCATCGATTTTGGTGCAGGCATTAAGCCCTACACATCATGATCAATTTGAAGTGAAATTACATATCACTGGCAAAAGTCTCCTTTTTTGTCTTCATATGTTCCTTTGCGTATCTTGACTTCAGCCGGATATATAATTTTATTGCGGTCAAAGAAGCTTAGACCAAATCTGTTATCATTATCACAGATATGGCTGGGAAGCATTCTACAATATCCTGCAATGCCATTAGACTGCTCTGCCATCTCGGCAATAACGTATTCTATGTTCTTTAAAAAGGCAAAACCCCATTAATGATATTCCTATATTCACTGTGCGGCCAAACTATGTGCTCGGCTCCTCACCTTTAAGGAGGACGACTTTGATACATTTATTAACATCGGTACCCCAGCGCTAATACTGTCGCCAGACATGGAGCAGCCGACCGTGGTCACTACACTTGTCATTATGAAATTTCAAATAGAAACATCACCACTGGTAAACCCAAGTATCTGATGCAATGGTTTCAGCTTTAGCAGGTGGGTTGATCTCCCCGGAATTAAAACAGCAACGACAAGCACGCCGGCTTAATTTATAATAGAAATAGCGCTACCCCGTAGACAGACCATGATTACTAAACACAAATAGAAATCTCAGTAATCAGCCAACTCTATCTACTGAGCACTGTGTTATCACAGAGTTGCATTTCGCATTATTTAAGTTAATGTTAAGCCGGAACAGTCGGAACAATCGGAACACTCGAAACATGTATTCCTGCCGAGGTTTAACTACTGTCGCCGAGGCGATCTATGTAAATACCGCATAAAGCTATAAGTTAAGCCTTTGGCTCATGTCATATGTTCTTTCACGTATCAGCTAGTGCGCCAGAGGAAGGTCAACCCCAGATCTTGTTCCAATAGCCGAATTCTTTCCGGTCGCTCAACACTCCAACATTGCAGTCATGTCAAACTCACACCTGCCTAATTCTCACGCGGACGTCACTCCGACATGGAGGCCTTATAAGTTCCCTAGAATCCCGTTGCCTGATGCGATCAAAACGAGCCCAGTTGCATACTCCAATGGAAAGAGATATAGTGGTAGCGTCCCACCGGACTGGTGCGGAAATGGTGCGTCATTCACCATACATGAATCAACAATATCGTATTAATCATAGACCTGTAGGTGGCCGGCGACTGGCAGCCCACGGTGGGTATTGTGCCACAGTTCTGATGATGACAGCGCAGCAATACCATCGTGACCAACACGGGAGCCTAGGGAACATGGAACCTCTCAACATGTCGGTGGAGTACCTTGAGCCGTTACCTCAGGGTCGATTTGAAATCGATCTCGAAACGCTGAGCATAGGTAAACGCACTTCAACCATTGAAGCCAGGCTTAAATCGTTGGAAGCCCAAGAAGACAAGGTCTGCACGATTGCCATAGTAAGGCTCGGTATGTTGAAAGACGAAGGTCACGTCACCAATATACAACCTTCAGTCTGGCCATTACCAGATCGAACAAAGGATTGTACCCGATGGTCAGATGCAAGCTACTACTTCATGAATCCCCCTGCGTCAACGGTAAGGATGTGGACGCCCAGTGGCGAGAACGCGCCACTATGGAGTGAAAGCTTCGGTGGCCAGAATACCAGATATCAGTGGGTGAAACTGGACAATGAGAAAAAGTTCAGATTGGAGCACTTGCCAGTATTGGCGGACTTGGTAAGCACTATATGTTCACTGTGTTATGACCGAAGCTAACATATTTTACACTATAGGTTCCCCCGATATTCCTCAACTACGCCGAGAATGGGATGGAAGCCGCCAGCAGTTGGGGTATACCGACCACCGCTCTCAACATCATGTTCCGGTCTGAGGTTACTCCGCAGGACTGGCTTCTGACCCGAACTACAATGAAGAGATTACATGGTGGGCGGTTTGATATGAACATTGAGATCCTCAATGAAGACGGAAAACTACTTGCTTCTTGCGTTCAGATTTGTTCTGTTATACCTCTTGGAAAGCCTAGTTCTCAAACTTCAGGAAAGCTTTAGACACCATATAGCAAAAAGATGCCAAGTAGTAATTAATATAAATTAAAAGATATCTAGAGTTAATAGATACCTAACATTAAGTAATATAATTATTCTAATGATACTATATATAAGGCACGGCAAATATGAGCCAAGCCCTTAGTGTCAGGTTAAGTAGAGGTTTGATCTAATTGGTGCTTGCAGAGATTGCGGGGGAAAACCACTCAGCAGCTCGATCAGATGATTATTTGACTCTTCACACATTCAACATCTCGCCTTTGTTATCCTATGGATAAAGGAACTCGACGCAACAAATTGAAGACGGGATATCCCAGGCAACGAGCCGTCGCAGCATGCTTGACATGTCGTGAACGAAAGCGCAAATGGTGCAGTCTCCCAACCCTCAGCCTCGGTAGCAGGCTTGTTATAATAGCGACATGGTTGAACCTTTTACTCACATTTCTCTGAAGCGATAACTTGCGGCCAGTTTGTTCCTCCTGTGAGCGAATTGGAGCCCGATGCGAGTATACCAGGCAAGATGCTTCATCATTTGATCCCGCATCGCTGCAAATTCTCGAACAATTATCCGTGATTGAGGGCTTAGTCAGAGGCATTTAACCTTCGACGTCTTTCGATGCCCCTACTGCAGCAGCTGGCTTCGGTCACCAAGAGCAACAAAACTCATCTGTCAATATGCATCCTCTCCAACACGGCCCTGGGCCGGACACTGAACGCATCGTGCCAAGCCTCAACTTAGAAGCGAGTCGAGGATGTAGCACTGATAGACTGCTCCAGTGGCCTATATTCGACAAACTTCTTTACTCTCTGCCGCGCTTCAGATTCTTGGACCCAAACGGTCATGAAGTCCTCACGTATCTTGACGATGTTGTACGTCAGACTGATTACCCATTAGCCCATTTGTCTCCGACGTCTGGTTCTGGTTCGGTCATTATCTCTACAAACAGGTTAGACATACAACAGCTTGTTGACTCTTTCTTCCAAAGAGTCAACATCAAGAACCCCATACTCACCCGCCAGGAAGTTGAAGAGTACTGCCATCAGTATTATGAAAATGGACCCCGGTTCAATCTAGAGACTGGATTAGTGTTGTTAGTATGTGCCCTAGGGGCCGTAGCGGATGAGTTCAACCCACTTGATATGGGCCAAAGCCCGGGAAGTTCCTTTGACACACCATCTCGACTGGAACGTCTAAAGCTGGGAAATTGCTACTTTGCTGCTTCTGAGAAGAGACTAGGTGCCGCTATTTCAAGGGTTGATACACTTTCCATTCAGTGTTTGTGTCTTGCTGGGTGAGTAAGATCACTTGTCGAGTACGTGATGTCGACTATAACTAAGACTTGCCATCGACCTAGCATCTATCATATGTATCTGATCAGACCTGTGCAGGCTTTGCGAATGTTCCATGCAGCAGGGTCATCTCTCCAGATCCTCCTTTCTACTAGGTTTGTTGCCCTTCATTGTTACGGCGTATTGGACCAATTACTCATGATACTACAGCAGCCAGTATTCGGTTGGAAGCACTTCACAGCTCATCTCGAGCCTCTTTTGGATATGTTCTAAATCAGAAAGGTTTGCATATTGGTCATTGTTTTTAAAGTCCAGTTGCAACTGACAAAACCAGTGAGATACTTGTAGAAATGCCCCTAGGGATACCCGCTCTGAGAGACCCTCCATCTCAAGACTCTTATCCTCCACCACAACACGTAGCAAGGGATGATTCCAACAAGTGGGCTTCATCTGAAGAAGATAGCTGGTTCTTCTTGTTGTCTGAGATAGCTCTTCGGCGCATTACAGATCAAGTTACGGAAATAGTCACCAAGTACATCGATTCTAAGATACATTATCAGCAGAGTCAAAGTATTGAAGGCCTCGTGCCAATCGTGGCTGAGTTCGAGGATCAAGTTGAGACGTTTCAGCAACTACTTCCAGAAGCTATCAGATTCCACGACGTACCGCAACCAGCAAGCACCGAGTGGCAGCAATACAGCCGGGGGCGCTACTACCGACTTCTCGAGCTGATGCACAGACCTTTTGTCTTCACTGCTATCCACGAACCTTCTTGCAGTCCTGCTGTACAAGTTCTGGCGAAGAAGGGTCTAGAAAACGGCTTGAAGTACCTCCAACACAGCCAAGCGAATCAGCGCCACCATGGTCTCTGGCTGCAGCTTCGGAATCAGCTTCGGATTGCTAGTTTCCTGCTCGCAGCCTCAACAATACCACATATTACCATGCCTGAGGGATGGTACGGTGGGATCTCAAAGACACTGGCAACTTTGGATTACTGGTCCTTCGAGTTTCCCTCTTGTAAATCTTATACAGATGTGATCCTAGCCTTATCAGCGCCGTCTTCGGGTTCCGCAGAAGAACGAAGTCCCATGAGTTACTGAGAAATTGGATTAAACATATTACTACAATTTGGGTGTCATCATGGCCTACTGTTAACAGCATTAAATAAATATAATTCATAATCCATCTCTAGCTGCCAATGTCTTATCAACCTCTTACCTTTTCAGCGCAGCCAAGACGTCGCCAACTAACCACCAAATATTCTATTTTATCTTTCATTCTTGCATTTATTGGAAATATTAGCGAATGTGGCCAACAACCGGCTATGTCTAGCTCCTCACTTAACTTAACTAAAAAGGTGAATACCATAGAGAATCTTGAATTTTCATTTAAAATCTCTACCAAAACTTGTCGGAGTGACTGTCCTTCCATAGTGGCACCACCACCAACTTGGATTCGGGGCTTTGCTGGCTCAGGTGCTCTGGACAAATCTGGAAAAGTGGTGGGGGAGAACGGCAATACCATACAGATCATGCTACATGGGTCTGAGAGGGTAGCGGGGAGTAGTGGCAGTTAAAATGATTGGTTGATCTGAGGTCCTTCCCTGACCTACTGTGTAAGGCTTGGGAATACCGTGGCTATGTGCTACTCATCTTTTCAAAACTTCATCTTCTCATTTTTTTACTTTTTTAAATCGCTGCAGTATGTTTTCATGCACTTGACAATACCTAGCATAATTGCCCTAGCATGATGTCTCGCTTATGGCAATCGGCAAGCAGAACTAACAAGGGAATCTCGTCACTGGTAGACAATAGTAGAAACAACAAGATCTATGGATACTCAGCCTGAATACCTTGCCAGAAGAGGGAGATCTCTAATAACCTTTGCTCCCAGGCGTTTTAGGGTGGGGGTTAGGCTTAGGTTATGGCATCAGGATAAATTATAAAAGGTAGGTAAATGTTAATAGAGTAAAAAGTAAATAGCCTTAAAGGTTTATATAAAGTAAGTAGAACCTAAAGTTTTTAACCCTAGGGTATAAACTAAGGTTATTATTTAGGGAAGGTAGCTTATATATTTTAACCCTAGGGTATAAATTAATATTATATATTAAGTCAAGTCTCTAAGTAAATATATTATATTATTTATATAATATAGTATTTTTATACCTTAAGGTATAAAA
>JAAOAS010000390.1:0-99557 GCA_013396035.1 Fusarium pseudocircinatum
GCCTTGTATCCCCACTTGCGCTGCCATTCGCCTGTCTGCTCGTCAAAGGCAAGGTTGCGACGCTGCTCGCGAGTCTTAGGCTTAATGCCCTTCTTAGCGGCGAAGCGCCCCCACTTAGTAGGAGGCTTGGCCTGCGGAACGGGCTTCTCGCGGGGGAGACGGGTGCTCGGGGCGGGAAGGGTGAGAAGGACACCCTCGGCGGTAGAGTTGAGAGGGCAGGTGGAGAGGAACTGGTTGATGAGAGACTGGGCGCCGTCCCGGGCAAGCTCGGCGAGGGACTGCTCGAGATTATCGCGGTCGAGAGTGACGGGGTTTGGGTCCTCTGCGAGAAGATGGCCGAGATCGAATGTGTACGGCGTGGGCTTCTCGACTGCGACAGGCAGCTTTGGCTTAGAGCTTGGGAGCGCCATTGCGATATTCGTGGGAGTAAATAATAATTATAGAGGCTGATGTTGAGATCTCTTGGAAATCGTCATAAACTTGTCAAAGGATGAACAGGTTTGTCGTTGCAATGCGCTCTCTTGTTATGGTACTGGTACCAGAACTTTTTTTTTCTGAGGTTCTCCATGCTATACTATGTTTTTTCTGTACCGATAAGGCATGTCGGATCAGTGGGCAGCCGTTTTTCCGAAACGGGGTCTGCAAGCCAATCACAGGACCGCAGTCCTTCTCTTACCCCAGTACCTTTGAGGTGGGTGCTTTAATCCACCCGAGATTTTCGAAGCGGCATGCAACTTCAGCTCACGACGGCCTCTAGACGAGCGTCCTAGAACCGGCCCAATTGGCGTCAACTCGACGATAGACGCCGTTCTCGCCATTTATATCTAAGAAGAGCCTGTCAGCCGTCGGTTTGGGACAGTGTTGCAAGCAATGGCGTCCGCCAATTCGCTTCGATGCCTCATGAGGCCGACTATTCCCAGGGCTCTTCGAATTCAACCGGTTCTCCTCGCCCCATTTTCAACATCAACCGCTGCTCTCGCCGTCTCAGCCCCTCCGGCAATCAAGAGCCGTCGGGACCTTCCACAGAAGGTCAAGAAGTCCTATAAGAAACGTGCCAATGTGACGCCTGTCCGAAAACCTCAGCCTGGCGAGCGAAAGGCCTTCCGAAAGCGCATCCAGCTCAGCAATAACAGTGCTCTACCTGTCGCAGGACTTGAAAATCTGGATGCCAGTAACATGACCAAGGCTGAGAGTGCTGGAAAGATGTTTGCTATTCCTGATCAGGTTGTGGATCATCTCCGTGCCCTCGAGGCTTTCAAGACGACACAGACATGGAACCTATTCCGAAAACCCCATGTTCTGCAGCGCAAAGAGACAGTCGAGTTGATGAAGAAACTTGAGCTATCGGCCAAGGAAAACAAGGCTCTTAAGTGTGTATTGACGGGTAGTAAGCTGTCTGGAAAGAGTATGGCCATGCTACAGGCTATGGCATACGCACTTCTTAACAACTGGGTGGTATTCCATGTCCCTGAAGGTACATAACCCCGAACGACCCCTTCAGGTTTTCATGCCTCTGACTGACCATAACAGGTCAGGATCTGACCAACGGCAACACTGAATACTCACCCATTCCCGAGACTGAGCCAATGCAGTTCTCCCAACCCATTTACTGTCTTAAGATGATACAGAGCCTCTATAGAGCCAACCGTGTCGTTCTCGAAAAACTCAACATCGAGAAGGACTGGTCCAAGTTCACTAACCTCAAGGAGGGCGCTACCCTCGCTGATCTGGCTCTCAGCGCCAAGGAGGCCGAGTACGCCTGGCCAACCCTCCTTGCCCTATGGACTGAGCTCACCCTGCCTGGGCGACCCCCCGTGCTCTTTGCTCTTGACGGTCTTGCCCACGTCAACAAGATCAGTGATTACAGAGACCCCTCGTTTAACGAGGTACATGCCCATGAACTGGCTCTTGTCCGCCTCTTCATTGACGCCCTATCTGGCAAGACTCCTCTCCCTAATGGCGGTGCTGTCATCGCTGCCACCTCAGAGAACAACTCCCATCACCATCCCTCTCAAGAGCTTGTCCTCTCGCAGCTCGAGGCTGGCCAGGCGGGCCGTGAGATCCCCAAGCCTGACCCCTATGAGCGCAAATATGACGAGCGTGTGTACGAGGCGCTCAAGAACAGCTGGGTTCTCCGTCTTGAGGGTATCACGAAGGACGAGGCCCGCTCTTTAATGGAATACTGGGGCGCCAGCGGGCTTTTCCGACATGTTCTCAATTCAAGGACAGTGTCCGAGAAGTGGACCGTGGGCGGCCACGGTAATGTTGGTGAGATGGAGCGCGCTGCATTGATGCAGATGAGGCTGTAAATGTATTCTAGAAATGTACAATACTGGTGTTTGAAACCCGAAAAATGCACTGCTTCTTTGCATACCATCTGTGCTACAAGAACGATTAAAACTTTATGCTTGTTATTACAGCTGAGTTATTATTGGTTGGTGTTTGTGGTGATAGAAACCTCATGCACAATTCTCATCATTGACAGAGCTCTACCAGCAGAATATTCTCATCTACATTCATATGCCAAAACGCCAGACCTTTACATAGAACATCTCACTTCGTTACATGCCCAGCTCTCAAAAGTCCATGTCATCCTCTTGGTCGTTATCAAGATCGCTGTTGACAAATACCAGTCTTGCACCATTCCTGGTGGTTTGCCAGACCTGTTAACCATTGTTAGCGATTTGTTCATACACGAAGGAGCGTCTCCTAAAAAAAAACTTACATCCATGGTGGTGTATTCTTGCACAGCGTTGGACCACTGGTCGGCAGTAAAGCCTCGAGCGATGACTCGCGCCTTTAATTGCGTCATGCTCAGTTCAATACCGAGATCTTCCTCGCCAGCGGCATCCTCAGGACGGCATTGGCCGGCATCAGCAAGTTGCTTGACGAAATTGTAAATTCTGCTGCTGGGATCCGCGTGCGCTCGACCAGTGCCAAGATCATTGTTCAGACTTTCTTTGCTAGCCTCGACTAGTCTGAGGGCCTCATCAACATCGTCTTGAGTGACCTCATTGCTGAATCGAAGTCGGGCCAATGCCTGGGCCAGACGGACAACACCCAAGAGGGTACGAGGGGTTGTGTGGGTAAACTGCTTGCCCTTCTTCTCAGCGCGCTGCTGCTGGTCTCGCATGCGTACGTATGTCTTGATCATGTACTCAGAGACCGTTTCAGGAACGACAGGTCGGTATGTCCTTGCTTGGGCGATGTAGGATCGCACTTCATGAGGACTGAAGACAACATTATCAGTGCCGATATCGGGATGTCGGCTGTTCATGTGCACAAACGCAACGTGCTTGGCAAGCTGTTCGTCTGTTTCGCGCGTAGGGGTATCAAGAAGCAGGAACAGGATGTCGAAACGGGATAACAGCGCGGCGGGGAGATTAATGTTTTCGACAGGGGAGATTCGAGGATTATATCGTCCATAAACAGGGTTAGCGGCGGCAAGAATAGAGGTGCGAGCGTTGAGGGTTGTTGAGATTCCGGCCTTTGAAATGGAAATTGTTTGCTGTTCCATTACTTCGTGAATGGCTGTACGGTCAGTCTCGTCCATCTTGTCGAACTCATCAATACAGCAGATTCCGTTATCGGCCAGGACGAGAGCACCACCTTCAAGAACCATTTCATCCGTGACAGGATCACGCATAACAGCAGCCGTGAGACCGACACCACTGCTTCCACGACCTGAAGTGTAGACGCCACGAGGGGCGACCTTTGAAATGTACTTGAGGAGCTGAGACTTGGCCACACCAGGATCACCCATCAAGCAGATGTTGATATCGCCACGAATCTTCATTCCGTCTCCCATTTCCTTCGTCACACCACCAATAAGTAGAAGAAGAAGAGCCTTTTTGACATCAAGATGTCCAAAGATTTCGGGAGCAATCGACTTCGCCAACAGTTCGTAGACTTGGCCAGTCTGGCGGTATTTTTCAATCCGGCGGACCAGTGTGGAGTCAACAATCATCTCACTGTATGCCTTTTTGTGTTGGAGAACGTGATGTGCCTCGAGATAAGTATCAGTGAGCAGACCAGCCTTCATCGCCTTGAAACCTGTATAAGGGGTGGGAAGAAAGATGCCCGAGATATCGACAACATCACCAGGGTTAATTTGGCGGACGAGAGTGCCATGGCAGAGGACGGTAAGACTTCGAGGAATCTGACCAATTGGGACCTGCTCGGCCATCTCCTGGACCTTGACCTCCTGGAAAGGCAAGAACTTTGAGGCTCTCGAAGAAGGGTTGAGTTGACCCTTGGCCTGGTTCTGCTTGCAGTCCTCAGAGGGGCACATAGTTAAGGGACCATATTGCTTGTCAGTAACAGGCTGGAAGATTTCACAGCCACATCTGTCGCAAGTGTAGGCGCTGACTTGAACGATGGGTTTGACATCAGAAACTCGAGTGGCGATCGCACGAATGGTAATAAGATGACCCAAGTGCTCGCCGCGCACTTGTCGAACTGCTAGAGCTTTTGAGGATTGGCTTGAGGTGCCAGTCCTGGGCTTGAACACGAGGGTGTACCTGCGGGTGAGCTCGGCAGGGAACTTGTCGTCTGCAGCAGTAGGGTCTCGCTCAGCGGCTTCGTCCAGTTCTCGGTTTCGGATTTGTCGTCGAGCCATCAACACGTCGAGAACATCGTCCTTGAAGCTATTCGCTGGTCAACGCGGTGCATCAACATTTGGGTCACTTGAGTACTTACTTCACATCCGCGCTCATTGGAGGCATGACCTCATCCACAGCTCGGGAGAATATTTCGACGTAGTGTTTTGTGTTCATCTCGATGGAATCGACAAGCCTCATACTGTCCTCACCGTCGAACGCTTGGTTCTCCCACTACATGCATGTTAGTACTTTGGTGGAAAAGCGAGTATCGCAAATCATACGGTTGCTAAATCGTCAAGATCAATCGTCGCCTCGTCAATCGTTCGATCCGAGAGTTGCTGCAGCATACTCTTGTACTTGTACTGAGGAGCACGGCGCTCCTTAGCTTGTTGCCGGTTCGCATCTTGCCCATCCTCATCCATTAAATCATACTCGTCGTCGAGCTCATCTTCTCCGATGGTGATATTGCCTAGTGCAGTTGTGATGGTTTGCTCTGGCGATGTCTTGAATCCCGTCAAGAACTCCTGAAAGGCATCTATACCGATGATTAGCTTATGTGGGGAGCTAAGTGCAGCAGGAAATGTACTGACGTTGCTGCTTCTCATAGCTGACAGGGGCCTTGAACTCGCGCAGCGCCATTGTGAAGAAATCTTATAAGGATCTCAAATTTGAAGGGCGCTGTAAGTCAAGTTTGTGCGGTGCGGTGCTGTACAAAGCGAATGGAGAGATGCGATCGCGATGCACAAATTGAGTGGACTCGGGGCCAGTCGCAGGGGGGCAACGGTGGTTGCGATGGGCCCTGCCTCCCTCCAAGCGCGCATATCGGGCGCGTCTTTTCGCGTTTCGCGACGCACAGCCGCATGCGGAGTTTAATTGACGCAAGCCACTGTTACAGCCACAGCAGTGTCGCGGGAAAGCATGGGCCACCCACCGAGGCCGCACTGGGTACAGTAGTTACCTAGTCTAAAGCTGGGGAAGGAGAAGGGGACGGGGATGATCACCGAGCACGTGTAGGGACCTCGGCTGCGGGACGAGAAAGGGACTCCAGATCGGAAATGTTTCGGCACCTGAGCTGAACTGAGCTGTGTTTCTTCCCACCGACAAGTAATAATATCCTTCCGTGAGAGGCCGACTCAAATCGAATTCGAGTTTTCTCAATTGCCTAGGCGCATCATGCCTCCCAGACGAAATGCGCAGTCCGTCTCGGCGGAAATCTCCCTATCTCACCTCAAGAGCTGCTTGGTCAACCTTCCTACATCACTGGTCTCCCTCCTAGTCAATGTCAATACTGTAGGAACCTTCTTCTTCCCTCGTTTGCTCCACTGGCAATTTTTCTGACCATAGCTTGTAGCCTGCACAAAATGTCATCATCGAGCTCAGCTATCGTGAGGCCTCGCCGACTGGAGCCGGCTCCCAGCAGCGCTCCATATTCGTAGGATGGACAGGTATGCCCAGCAAGAGGAGGACCGCTCCTCCTGGGACCCGCGATGGACTCAATGGCTCGCGATCATCCCGCGATCAGGAGCTTCAGCTTGTCGAACTCGATGCCACACTAGCCAAGTCACTAGGTATATCAGAAGGGCAGAAGGTCACGTCCACCATTCATCTCGATCCTCCGCTGGCGCATACGATCAACATTGAACCCCTTACACCGGAGGACTGGGAGATCATTGAGCTACATGCGACATTTCTCGAACTGAATCTCATCTCTCAAATTCGAGCGCTCCCGAACCCGCTATACAAAATTGGCGACAACCCCGTCGAGCCCCATGCGTTGACACTGCATCTATCTCCGACATCGACCGCAAATATTAAAGTCATTTCGCTGGATCCTTCGCCTCCGGCCGACGTGCCATTCGCAAAGATATCTCCCGATGCCGAGGTCATCGTCGCGCCAAAGACGAGGCAAAAGAGTTCGCACAGCTCGGGCGACCACCGCAGCGTAGCCAGCACTTCCAAGTCCAAACGAAGCGCGACCAGTACGGTGCGCCGGCGAAGCGCCAAGGAAGATCGGAGACCTACTATGTTTCTGCGTGGTCTTGATCGAAGCTCATGTGAAGAATGGTTTGATGAAGGACCTCTGGTCCAGGACTTGAGTGTCTGGGTTGATCACGACCTTCTCTCCAGCGAAGCCTTCAAAGGGGTCAACTATGTCGCGGTCGATCTTATTAGACCAGCTGGTCTGCAACAGCCCCAACCAGAAGAAGGCGGCGTTCCTGCTGGGACGGCTGCGGCCACAAAAGTCATTGCTCATCTCAGATCATGGATTGATCCTCCCAACAGTCAAGCAGTTGCTCTTTCGTCACCCCTTTGTGCAAGTCTTGGGTGTTCTGGCATGGTTGGCGGGATCGTCAAGCTTCAAGCAGCTCCACAGCAACTCCCCAAGACTGCGGTTCAGAGCATCAAGGTTTTTCCTTTCGCCACAAATGCAAAGACGGTCGAAGGCCTGCGGTTTGGTGGAGAATCCAAGGCTGAGAAGGAAGAGTCTGTGAAGCGGTTTCGACAGATCTATGCCGCTACTAGAGGTACTGATGGGCTTCTTCAAGGGCCTCTGACAGACGGCTCCATCATGGGCTTATACGACGGTCTTGATCCTCCTCAGGGGTGGGAAGGCGGCATCATTAAATTTGCCTTTGGGGGTGATTTTCAGGAGAACAAAGACACTGCGAATTGGCTTCTTGGACTCGATACTAAACTCCCGATTGACTTTCAGCCACCATCCCCTCGGCCATCATGGCTGACCGAAACGGATGGGTTTGAGCGCCAACCAACCCACGATTCTCTCCTTGTCGGAATCGACTCCTTGCTGGATAATTTACAGTCTAATCTTGTCCACCTTTCTTCGGTCCTTCTCACTGGTGGCATGGGATCCGGAAAATCTTCCATTGCTCGACACTTGGCACAAAAACTTCGACAAGATTCATTATTCCATACATTATACTACCCTTGTCGGAAACTAGTCAATGACGAGACACGGATCTCAACGATAAAGGAAACTTTGAACCGTTTGTTCGCCACTGCCAGCTGGGGTGCACGCTTGAACGGAAAAGCTGTGGTAGTTCTTGATGACCTGGACAAGCTTTGTCCTGTAGAAACCGAACTTCAGGTTGGCAATGACAATGGAAGGAGCAGGCAAGTCGGTGAGATCCTGTGCTCGATTGTCAGGCAATACTGTACCCGCGACAGCGGTGTTGTTCTCCTGGCCACAGCTGAGGGCAAGGAGTCGATCAATGGTGTTGTAGTCAGTGGCCATGTCGTGCGCGAGATCGTCGAACTCAAGGCGCCCGATAAGGAATCGAGACGCCGAGTGATGGAATCTATCGTCCTGCAGGATGCCATGACGGCTGACGAAGCTCAGACACAGTTCAGCGATGAAAGTCGACCACAAACTGCCGACGGCAGCATGACGGAAGACAGTGGTGCTTGGATGGATGGCGCTAGTCATGCAAGCAAGGAGAGTCATCCGGCAAAGACGAGCGGCTTCATCTTGGACCCAGATCTTGACTTCCTTGACATTTCTGGATCTACAGACGGCTACATGCCTGGTGACATCAATGTCCTTGTGTCTCGTGCGAGGAACGAGGCTATCATTCGTGCCATTGCTGAGTCGCCAGACTCGACAGGCGCCATTCACTTGGCAAGGGCTGATTTTGACAAGGCTCTCAAGGGGTTCACGCCAGCCTCATTGAGGAATGTGTCGCTGCAGAGTTCGTCAACAAGCTTCAAGTCGATTGGAGGACTGCAAGAGACACGGCAAGTGCTCCTGGAGACGCTACAATACCCAACTAAATATGCGCCAATCTTTGCGCAGTGTCCGCTACGCCTTCGATCCGGCCTTCTTCTTTACGGATATCCTGGTTGCGGTAAGACACTTCTTGCCAGCGCTGTTGCCGGCGAGTGTGGCCTCAATTTCATCAGTGTCAAGGGCCCTGAAATTCTGAATAAGTACATCGGTGCTTCTGAGAAGAGTGTTCGAGATCTGTTTGATAGGGCCCAGGCGGCGAAGCCATGTGTACTCTTCTTCGATGAGTTTGACTCCATTGCACCCAAGAGAGGACACGACTCTACAGGTGTTACGGACCGTGTGGTAAACCAGCTTCTCACACAGATGGATGGTGCCGAAGGGTTGTCCGGTGTCTACGTGCTGGCAGCCACTTCACGACCTGACCTGATCGACCCTGCTCTTCTTCGTCCCGGCCGTCTGGACAAGTCTTTGTTGTGTGATATGCCTTCTCTGGAGGATCGTGTCGACATTATCAAGGCGCTGTTTCAAAAAGTCAGACTCTCGGATGAGTTGACCGAATCCGCTGAGCCTCTGACGGACATTGCTCGCCGTACTGAGGGCTTCTCGGGTGCTGACCTTCAGGCTCTTGTTTCCAATGCTCAGCTCGAGGCTATTCACGATGTTTTGGACGTTGATGGACCTACAGTCACTTCTAAACGACCCAACGGAACCAATGGAAAGTCGAATACCACACCTAGCTTCGTCCAGTTCCGTTACGGTAAAGACGCCAAACCTCTGACTGAGGCGACGCCAAAAAGCAAGTCTGCTGCTCTGGTGGAGAACGCATCTATTTTGGCAAAGCTTGAAGAGATCAAGATAGCTCGTAAGAAGTCGAAGCAAATCCATGGGGCTCCCGCCGCCAACACAGACGCCAGGGCGCAAAGCAGCGATCAGAGGGAAGTGGTGATTGAATGGGGCCACCTCATAAAGGCTCTGGATAGCACACGGGCGAGTATCAGTTCTGAGGAGAAGGCCAGATTGCAGAGGATATATACCGAGTTTGTTGTGGGTAGAAGTGGCCAAATGAAGGATGGGCAGGGAAGCATGGAGATTGGAGGCCGAAGCAGCTTGATGTAAGATATGGGTCTGGCATGTATAGAATACGGATATGAACGTAGATACCAGCATCTTGGATTAAGTTTCGTTATCTTTTGAGATTCTCGATAGAGCTTTTTACTTTATAGCTGGTTAAGTGGAGGCGGCGTCTTCAGCAAGAATCGTCTTCATGCTCTCAAGAACGGCAGCGTGGATACCCTGTCTCGCTGCAAGCAATCCATTGTTCTGGCTCAGATCCCTTCCAGCTCCAAAGTCCATATCCTTGCCGTCGAGATCGGTTACTTTGCCGCCGGCTTCGGTCAAGATAAGTTGAGCTCCAGCATGATCCCAGATATGCATCACCACATCGTCAGATGAAGGGATGCGCAGCTGGAAATCACCGCCGCCAACGAGGAGTGCCGCATAACGGATGTGTGATGAGTACAGCTCGATGTTGGGAAATTTAGCACCGAAAGAGCTTGCGAGTTTGCGGATGAGGTCGTGACGAGACGTCGAACCACTCGAGTAGTTGATGATCTGAGCTTCAGCAGGGCTTGAGGCTTTGGCGACGCTGTCAAGAGGCTGAGCTGGCTGGAGACCGCTGAAGTCCATCTTGCGAATCGTGGTGCCTCGCCCGCGAACTGCGGTGAGCATAAGACCCAAACCATCTTTGTCGATGGTTGACTCTGCAACTTTATCATCCACAGGCTTGAGGTTTGCACAGCCCAAAACACCAATGACCTCCTTTCCATCCTCTACCAAGGCTAGGGAGACAGCGTATTGTTCTCCCTTGAGGAACGTAGCTGTTCCATCGATAGGATCCATTACCCAGAATCGCCCCTTTCTCCCACCCTGACCACGTCCTCCAAGATCGATCACCTCAAGAAGCTCCTCAACATCCTTGGGGCTCGCAAGGAGGGCTTCGTCGCCTGGGTTCTCGAGGTGAGCGCCAGAGGCAAGTTCCCAAACCCGCTGCTTCAAGGCGGGATCTTCTCTAAGAGCGCTAGAATCTTCCTCGCCGACGAAGTTGTCACCGGGAAATGCCTTGCGGAGGACGCTGATGAGAACGGCTTGAGCAGCGAAGTCGGCAGCGGTGACGGGAGAGTCGTCTGATTTTGAAATGCCGCTGACGGTCGACTGGACTCTTTTTGTCAGGATCGATGCCCGCAGCACGGCGAGCTCTGCGATTTGACACTCAAGAGTATAGGATGACATGATGGCCTTGTAGTGTTGGTGTTGGTGGAGATGTCGGGACTGTTATTTGGTGAGCTGCTGTAATATGCGGTGCTCATAAGAAGTAGAGTGGTTTATTTATGAAGCGATATTTCAGGCGATGTTATGCATGAGATTGATTGAGTGAGAGGACGAGGGACGAGGGACAAGGCGGTGGTGACTTGGTGTTTCCCCACGGATCCACAGCATATCATGATGCAGTCAATGAGCGTCGTTTATTTGCCCATGTATAAGACATGAGAATAACAAATCAATGCCCGCCCATTGCGACTACTGTACATTAGTCGTAGTGTTGTGAGTTGTGCAAGATATGAGATGGCTACCTAATCAAGAGGTAATAGAAGCTTGAGTCGATCTCTCCATGGTATTCGTGGTCGGTCATAGGTATTTATTTGCCCCCCTCATTCGTCCAAGTCAGCCAACAACTGCATGCAGGACATTATACCCAAGCATCCATTCTATATGATGCCTCTGATACGGCATATAAGATGCTGGAATTATTATTGTCAAGTCATCATATGCCACTCGAATCCTACGACAGCGACCCCAACTGACAGTGGCTTGTCTCTGTGGTCAAAATCGAGTGTTGACAGACTGTCCAAGTCATAGACATGATCACTCCCATCTGTGACTTCTCCCGCTCCCTCGACTGACAATCTATTCGCCTTGATCTTGAGAACTTTTGATGTGTTTCGATCTGAGGATGTGTACTCGATGTAAAGGTTGAATGCGTTGAGCTTATATTCTTTTGGTTGAATCCTGTTTTACTTGTTCCCACGCCGTCGGGCCATCGCTTGGCTTGTGGTCGGAATGCTTCGGTTCTGGAAAACAAATGCTCGACGGGGGTGTTTGATATATATCACCGGGCTTGTGTTTTCGTGCAGCTCATAGTCAGTCTCCTTAGACGCGATATCATTTGGCTCTCCAGTTGGAATAGGGGCTTGTTCTTGGACTTTTTCGGTTTCATTGGCTGACTCCTGCGCCAGAACCATGGTCTCCTATGAACTTATTGGAGAATTTCTAGGTATTAAGGAAACTTTGGTGCTCTCGATGTCCAGGTTCTTTGTCTTTGCCTTGACTCCAACTTTAGATTGTCTTGGGTTCGTTGGTCGCAGCAGACATATCGCAGGCCGTTTCTCATCCATCTTGTCTGAAAACTCGTTGTTTATCCCATTATTGGCAATCGTCATTGCTGGCTGCATATCTTTCGTTTCAGATCTGTTCAGGAAGGTTGCAGAAATAGCAACTGACGATATTGTGCTCTCTAAAGGGTCAATATTCTTCTCAAACCCCTGTTGATTTATCACGTCGAGTCTTTCCACAGCAATCCGTTCAGGTTCTCTGGTAAATAACCCCCTAGTCTCATCGAGCCCAGTCGATGGCAGCCTCCATCCAGGATAGATTCTCCCGTGTGCCTTGGGAATCATGTACTTTCCATGGAACGATATGAAGGCGTTGCATAGGAAACACGCGTCTTTGTTGGAGGCGATAACTCCGGGAGGTTTCGAGCTTGGGTGACGCTCAAGGTGCCACATGAGTTGAATTTCAGCGTGAATCTTTGGCTCACTCGTGAGTCTCAAGAAGGCCTCCCAGAATTTTATCGTAGTCGCTGCCGGTCTTCGACCAAAGTTGTCCAAGTCCCAGTTGGTGTTTTACTTCTTTCTAGGCGTCTTCAAATGCTCTTCCAACTTGAAGACTATGGTTTCTGCTGGTGGCTTCCCGAATGCTGTCTCATCAAGTCTGACGGGGATGGTAGAAGTATGTCCAAGTATCGAATACGTCCTCGAAAGCTTCACAAATGTCCAGGCACAGATTTCATAGTGCGCCAACTTGTTAACGGTGTTCAATAAGCAACTGCACAACTCCGGTTCCATCCTCGGTCCAATATCTTGGAGCAGCATTGCTGAAAGACTTGATACTCTCGAGATATCGCCAAATGCGTTGATAATCAACTCCAACTTCTTGTCCAATGCTGATGTGTTGGATGGATCTTTAGCCAATGAGATTTGAACATCATCCAATCTGGAAATAAGCACTTGTGTCAGTCTCATATTCTCCCTCTTGTCTTCATTCATTGTGAATCGAGCGATTTCTCCCTTGACTTTCTCTAATATGGTATCAAAGCCTTGTCTTTGGCCGCGCCTGATGAATCTCGCTCTGCTCATTATTCGGCTTCGACACATAGAGATGACAATGCTGATAATCTGGCTGTGAAGTTTCTCATAAGATCCTGGTATTTTCATTAGAGAGCTCAGAAGATGCCTTCTGTGTCCCTTGACTTACCTGGAGTCTCCCGATTGAGTGATCTGAATATCTTATCGAACCCTTCCTTGACAGCGCCAAGATATGATGGTGAGTTATGACTATCCTTTGCACTGGTTGTAACCATCACCACAACACTAGATTTCTTCTTCTCTACACAGACTGATGTGACCCTCATAGCATCATCTCGGATACTCGAAAGAAATGCCAGTGTTGATGTGAGTAACTTCCAGACCATCCTGCAAAGACAGTGCCCTGTTGATGTCTGCTTTGCATATAGGCTCGCAGTCTTGAATGCTGTTCCTTTGGGGCTTGCAGCGAATTCTACCGAGGTATTAAAGAAGGGCAATGTCTCGAGCACATTCAACTTCGGTGTTAGTCATTGACATATCTGGCTAACTAGCTAGGCTAGGGAGTCGCATAGAATATTGAACATCTCAAAAGCAACTATCAGATATCTACGAAGCAACCATATTTTCATCCTCCATGCCAATAAGCCTGATGACGAATAACCACAGCATGATATATATACATATTACGTGAAAATATCGTACATATCAAGACGGGACAGGTCAACGCGAACCTCGGAGTTGTTCATCTTTCTTTATAGTTTAGAGCTTCTATCAACCCAAGCAGAAGCCATCGCCTGGCAGTCGTTGCTCGTTTCTTTTTTTATCCACTGTCCATGCCATGCAGTAATCTTCATCTAACAACAATATGGGTCTCTATGCATTGTGTTGGCCTCCGCATCACGTTCTCGCCTCCCATTCTTGAGGTGAGTTGAGCAGATGACCAACACCGAGCCCCAGATAATAAATCCAGTTCAACAAAGACGCGCAACGCTAGCATAGCTCAAATGCATAAGACGTGGCCCCCCAACGTAAGTGTGTATAATCTTGGCAACAGCCAAGTCGATCAAGATGAGACAACTCCACATATGACAAGTCCCATACCATGCTATCCGGGTATGGTCTGAACCTGAACCTCAGATCTTTCCACACGTAGTTCTTGCTCAAAATGCAGTCAAGTGTAGTAAAGGGCAAACATGCTGATAGCCCCTGTATTTTGAGGTATGCGCAACCAAACGCCGATCCTATGCCGGAAACTGAATAAAAAGATGCTCAAGTCATAATGAAACAATATCAGGTATAATCTGCTCGTAACAGGGAGGTAGGTGTGTTCGTTTTGGATTCGTGCTGATTGTTCCTTGTTAGGAATCATCCGTTGCTTTCCTTTAGCTGATGGTGACGGTGACTATGCACCATTGGTTTTGGTTGAACCGGATCCCTTGCTACGGGAGTGTAGAGTGCGATACATGTTGCTCAATCGCTTTCCCGTGACGCTCTTGCTTGTATCATCTACAGGCCATAAAGCTGCCAGAAAGTCCCTATCATCAGTGTTAGTTGGGCCTGTCACAAGAAGCTGTACATCATCACAAGACTCACCAGAAGTTGCTCTTGAGACCTTCGTCAGCAGCAGTGGCTGCCAATTTCTCGTCGAGAAAAGTGCCGATAACGACCAGCTCGACGCCAAAGATAGACGCCCGCTCCTTGCTTGACTTGACGTTGTCCTTGGTTGTAGAAAGAATCCTCTCAAAGTTCTCTCGGACCGGTTTGAGTAGAAACCAAATCATGGCGTCGTTGTCCTCAGCTCTCTTATCTTTGTTGTCGCCAATCCGGCGAAGTTCGTCCAGTCTTCGCAGAGCCTTGGCTCGGCGCTCATCCTGAGGATGCGAGTCATGGGCTCGCTCTCGTTCGCGATCACGGTCACGGTCACGATCACGATCACGATCACGATCACGATCACGATCACGATCACGATCACGGTCTTCACGATGTCGGTCATGTCGCCTATCATCACGACGGTCGTCACGTCGGTCATCTCGGCGGTCTTCCCGACGATCATCGCGATGACTGTGGCTGAGACGATGTTTATCATGTCGCCTGTCATCTCGTCGTTCATCCCGTCGTTCGTCTCGGCGCTCGTCACGTCGGTCCTCATCATCCCGATGGCGCCGCTTCTCTGACCTCTCCCTATCCTCTCCATGCTTACTAGATCGACGATGCTCCTCGATGCGTCGGTGCTTAGGGCTGCGGCTATCTTCGTGAGACAGATGTTTTCGCTTGAAATCCGGTCGTGGGGTTCCACGCTCCTCCGCATGGCTTCGGGATCGGTGCAGGTCACCATGGAGGTGGTCTCTGTCGCGGTCGCGAGACTTCTTGCCATTGTGCGGAGCAGGAGACGCCGTGGCACTCCCACGGTGGCCATTGGCAATTGTCTTTTTGTTGTTGCGGTGATGATTCTCTACTGCTCGCTGCACACCACGATCATTAGAGTGTTTCGCTTGTAGGACTGAAAGCAGATACTCTGATCGACGAACAAGGTGAACGGCGCCAGGAGCCTTCATCTTGTCATTGCCCTTGCTACGCTCCTCCTTCTTCTCCACGCGATGTTCTTCAAGGAAGAGTTTGTCTACCATCTCCAGATCAGGATCGTCACGGATCTGAGGCCAAGCGCCAAAGCCGTGTCTGTCAATACCGACCAGGAGCATGGCATCTTCCTTAGCACCCCAAGCACAAGAGTAGCTGGCGGCCTTCGTCGCGTCAGGGAGACGAAATGTGTGCCAGTCATTGTGGCTGCGTATGACTTGTCGGAGAAGCTGAAGCTGTTTCGGACGTTCTATGGCCGTTTCAGCGTTGACCTTCTTGAGATCGCCAAAGTCTATCAGAACAGCCTTGCGGTCCTTCTTCGTGAGACTCTTCCCAAGTCTCTTTTCTTCTTCCACCATCTGAGCATAGTTATCGTCCACCGCCTCCTTGGCTGCCTTGATGAATTCATCGAGGACCGACTTGACGTAGTCTGGATCCCTTTCTTTCAGCTTGGCTTCCTTGATGATTTCATCCCCGCGATCATCCATTGAGCCGTAACGGAAGTAAGCCTTTATTAGACTACGTTGTTCCTTATCGTTCAAAGGGCGCTTAGGATCGAGAGGCACGGGCCTTCGGTCATCTTCCTCCTTGTCTTGCTGCTCCTTCTGTCGTTTCTTGAGGCGAACATCACGTTCGCTTTCTCTGTGGCGGCTCTTGATGGCCGCTCTGCGTGGAGCACTTTCAGCCGCCACCTTGGCAACGTAGGCCTCATGCTGTTTCTTTTCTTCCTCGGCCTTGATTTCGGCGATCTTGTCGGCGGGGATAATTTGATCCCAATCAAGGTTGATGTCATCAACTTTTACATCAGTAATTTGCATGAAATTGTCCCAGTCGATGCCGCCACTACTTAGGTTTATCTTGTCGTCGACCTTGGTCTTGGTGACCTCAGCGTTCTCAAGAATCGAGTCAATGTCGAGTTGTTCAAGCCGTTCTTGGTTGCCACTCTGTTCGAACATCTTAGATGATCGCATCTTGAGAACCATCTGGATATCTTCAGACGAAGACGGGCCTTCGACCCTGAGACCCTTCTTGTTAAGTTCCTCCTTGAAAGCTGCCTTGCCATCGTCAGTGACACCTGCCTGGATGGTCAGATATTCGAGTAAGAGTTTGTTGCGAGCCCTTTCGAGAACCTCCTCCTCGACAGTCTCCTTGGAGACTAGGCGATAGATGTTTACAGGACGTTTCTGGCCGATGCGATGGGCACGAGCCATGGCTTGCAAATCAGCTTGAGGGTTCCAGTCAGAGTCGAAAATGATGACAGTGTCTGCCGTCATGAGGTTGATTCCAAGGCCACCTGCACGAGTAGAGAGAAGGAAGCAAAAGTCATCGCTGTCATCAGCGTTGAAGTGGTTGATGGCCATGCGTCGGGGGCCAGCAGCAATAGTGCCGTCCAATCTCTGGAACTTGTAACCCCGCAGAGAGCAGTAGTCGCCAAGAATATCAAGCATTTTGACCATCTGACTGAAGATCAGGACTCGATGGCCATCTTTGTTCAGCTTGGAAAGAAGTTGATCGAGTAGCATCATCTTTCCACTGCTGGCAATCAAGCCCTTGATTTGATCTTCACGGCGGACGCTGCCGGCCAGGACCTTCTCCTCAGCACCAGGAAACATGTAAGGATGGTTACTGATCTTCTTCAGTTCCATCATAATATTCAGGAGAGAGTTCTTGTGTCCATTGGTGGCATCGCAAAGGGCTGTGTAGTTTCTGGTCAGGATGTTCTTGTAGTACTCCAACTGGACATCTGAAAGCTCGACGCGGATAATCTTCTCAGTCTTGGGGGGAAGATCTGACTCGACGGTTTCCTTGGTTCGTCGCAGAATGAAAGGTGCAATGGCCTTGTGAAGTTGTTGCAGTTTCTCTTGTGCATCGCTGGCAGAAAGGGAATCAAGATCTTCGTCAATGTCGACTTTGCCGGGGTTAAGAAAGTCGAGCAAAGCAGAAAGTTCGGCCAAGTTATTTTGGATAGGTGTTCCCGTGATTAGGATCTTGCAAGGAATGCCAAAGCTAACCAGCCGGTTGTATAATTGAGATTCACGGTTCTTGAGGCGATGAGCCTCATCAACAGCGAGCGTCTGCCATTTGATGGACTGCAGGAATTGCCAGTCCTGAAGAATAAACTCGTATGAAGTGACAAGGACATTGAACTTGGGCTTCTTTGGGTTGCCATCTACGAGCAGCTCATGCTCACGAATGATTTTTCGAGCATCCTCGGGTCCGAGGTAGACAACATAATTGATGTCAGGGGACCAATGATTGAAAGTGTCGCACCAAGCCGGGATGACACTCAGAGGAGCAACCACAAGCGATGGTCCCTCCTGACGTCGAGCATTACGGAGCCAGCTGAGGAACGATACGGTCTGTACCGTTTTTCCGAGACCCATTTCATCGGCGAGGATCACGTTATTGCCCTTTGTCCAGTTCAAACACAGGAAGTTGAGGCCCCGAAGCTGGAAGTTGCGGAGTTCGCCGCCTTTGATGAAATCGGGTTGCTCCTCGAGCTTGACCATCCGTGATCTTGTGTCGAGGTTCGTCTCCTTCCGATCTGACTGCCACGAGCGTGAAGCTCGATCAAGATATTGGTCAATCTGGTCTTGGAACGCGTCGCTGATTTCTGACGCGACTTCCCATGTGCATTCTTCGTACGTGAGGCCCTTCCACTTGACAAGATACTCAGTATCGTCGTCACCGTCTCGTACAGCGACCACTCGCTCGACCTTCGTGTAATCCTCGAATGCTTCCTCGTCTCGCTCGCGGTCAAGAAAAAATTGCTCCTTCGTTTCAGGGGGGATATCATCGCCGACGCGGATGTCCACCTCGTACTCAATTACCTTTCTAAAGTAATTCTCAACTTTACGGTAACCTCGATAATCTCGAATGTCTTGAAACGTCTCCCAAGTGTCATGCAAGTGCGACTTGCCTTGCCACTTGACGAAGTATTCGAAGTCGTTCTTAGTCAACCCATAGGAAATTTCGAATCCGTCTTTGAGCCTATGCCGGACAACTTTTTCTATGTATGGTGAATCGTCGATATAGTCAACGGTGTACGCTATGGGGGCGAGCTCGTCGTCATCTTCATCCTCGTCGACGTCACTCTCTTCGTATGCTCCTTGTTGTACCTGTGCAGCGCGACGACTCGACCAGCGCTTTTCAGCAAGTGCGAGATCTGGCTGTGCCTCGCGTTGCATCCGAGCCTTCTTCTGCAGGCTCTTTGCGCGAGCACCGCCATATGTGTCGGAGTCGGAGTCGGAATCGGCTGTAGAGGCACGTAACGTTGGAGTTCCAATCTTGGATGCTGAGATGACCGCGTTAGACCATGATAGCGGCGAGGGTAGGCATTGAACATAGAAAACGGGCAACTTACAAGGACGGGAGGATTCAACACGTCGCCGTTTGACTGTACGACGGTTGACAGGGGGTTCAGAATCCGAATCATCGGATTCGACCTGCATACGTGAGTCAATAATATATCCTGACTCCGAATTGCGATGGTGACCTACGATTTTTCGTTGTTCTCGAGGTCGCGTCTATCTTCTTGTCAGCAAACTTGAAGGGAGTTTGAGAGAAAAATTTTCACAACGTACACTTCTCCTCAACCCATAGAGCTCTGGATTAGCCTTGATATACTCGTCTTCCTCGACAGGAGCTTTGCGCTTGGAGGCTCGATTCGAGTCGGTAGAGCTGTCGCGGTCCTCCATCGCGTCTTCGTTCTGTGATGGGAGGCTCTCCTCCATATCGAAGTCTCCGTCATCAGACGCATTGTCTTCGCTTGATTGTTCACTCGCTGACATGTGTGTATTGTCGTGGACAATATGGGAATCGTTGTTGGCCTCGTCTGAGGATGCCGGTGATGGTTGATCGAGTGCGAGATCGGGGGCATCATGCGAGTCGCTATCGGTTGCATGATCTCCTGTATCAAACGACATGCTGATTCCATCAACCGGCGACAAATGTCCATTGGAGGGACCCCCCAAAGTAGGGGTGGACATCATGTTGGTGATGATACAGGCTACCTATTGAGGACGCGACGATATTAGCTGATATTCCAGTCTAACGTGGGCGCATGAGCGATTAACGGAATGACGCGACTCCGGCGACCCATAAACGACCTCTAGAACGTCTGAATATTGGGGAAACGATGGAGATGAAGTACTTGTCGCATCCCGTGTAAGTTATCGATGGTCGCTTGATGGAAACACCCAACTCGCAATTGAGAGAACCAGGTGACTCGGGTGCAGCGTATCGGGTCACAGGAGGGTCCAGACGAACGTGGAGCATCGAATCCATCAACTTTCATCGAATTATTGCGTGCATAAGGCCCTTGAGGAAGCAATATCGTGATGGGCAAGGCCGAGGCCGAGGCGGGATCGACGATAGGCGACAGGCCAGCAAGCCAGAAGCGCGGTAGAAACAAGAAGGGGCAGGAAGGGTAAGGGGAACTCACAAGTCATTAAAGTATAACATGCAGACGAAAGCCAACATCTAGATACTATCGGCTGCCTGTCGGGAACTGTTTGGGGGTATCGGGGGCCCGGTGACGTGGGTAGGGGACGGGAGAATCAATTTGGTGGAGAGGCAGGAACCTGAAGATTTGGATTGATTGCACGGGGGGTGAGAGGCTGAGAGCACCTGAGCGGTGGAGCGTGTATCACGTGATCCTCAGCCACCACTGGCGAGAGCGAATTTACTTATAGTCGACCTACCTAGGTACTACGTAAGTAAACATAGTACAAGGTAGAGCTTTGGGTATCGTTACCTGATTGTTTTTCTTCAACTTGTATCAACTTCAATACGTCCGCTTCTGACTGATCGTGTTTGAAGTTGCTCTATTTCTCGATGTCTATTATTTTTCTATTGCGTGTGTATGCCTTAGTACCTACTCTATAGTAGCCAATGAACGTGACAGACTAGCGCCACTACCCTGGATTCAACCAAGGACCGTATTGTTCTTATTGAGATTGATTATAACGGAAGTAACAATAGACCATTGCCTGAGTCCAAGGCGTGAGTCTAGGGTACTAGGTAGGTACTAACTACCTAGGTATCTGTAAGGTTCTTAGGTAGGTAGAGCCTAGGTAGGTGCTAATAGTTAAAGTGGTGTTTCTGTTGATTTTCTGTCTTAGTCTCCCAGCTCGGCCCTGAATATCAAAACAAGGAAAGAAGTGGATGTGAATGAATTGAAGACAAATCGCATAACGAATTTAGTTTTTCGCTCTACACATACCGACATAGGTTCCAAGACAACATTGCACCAATGCCATATGATTTGCCTTCAACGCAATATATTTACTCGAAATACATAGTAGCGCACTGAGTTTGTGTTTTGGTCGATAATGCTCGTCATGTGGCACAGAGAGCGGATTGGCCCATGTGTCATGGTGAATTTGTTCCTTTGAAGCTATGATACAGGGCGGCATTGTGTGTAATAAGATATATGGATAAGCCACAATAAGCCACCGCGACTTTAACTCTGATGTGATATAATCCAATGTATAGGACATGTTTGTTGGTACAGAGCAGAACAGAGTGGTGTGTAGTGTGAGTGAGTCAGCTCAGTCCGGTTTGGGTTCCTTTCTACGAAGAAACCCAAGGCACTGAATTGTTCATCTGAGGGATCGACACCTCGAAGGACCCAAGGTCAGAGAGTCATATTACCAGATGGTAAAAAGCTCAAGAAGGGGGAATAAATCAGGAAGTTTGATACTCTGGATAGACCTCCCTACTGTACCTAGGCACTGGGTAGGTACTATGTAGATATTCATTTTTCGCACCAGGTTCAAGGACACAATCCTTTGTTTGACATATCGAGAGATCAGGGAAAACTGTTGACCTGCCCAGTACTTGATTAATGTATTTGGCGACTCAGTGAGACATCCATGGATAAGGTAGGTAGGTATAGTAGGCTGAATCAAGAGGCCCATGAGTTACTGTAATAAGGTACTTGAGTCGTTGAAGTTGACAATACCTAATGTTAAATGGATGGCTGCAGCAACAACGTCATGCAAGGTTACACTTCACATTACTGTTAGACCTGAGCATGGTAGTTTACTCGACATGCGAACCTCTTAATTTAGTAGGTCCACAGCCCCCCCGCCAAACCTATGACAGGGCCTGAAAATTGGATTACCACCCGCACAACCCAAAGCCTGACCTTGGAACTTCCTTTAACCTTGATTTCTCCCTCCGATTTTCTTTCTCACCCTGTATCCCGCCGAACAAAGAGCATCGGCGAGCGCCAGCGACTCACTGTATCTTGTGCGCTCGAGATCTCTTGGTCGTCGACCTCCGCCTCTGTTTTCTTACCCACGAAACAAATTTTACCCCACCAAAATCACTTTTGAAGCGACGTCTGCTACATCACCACAACAATGTCGGACAAGCTCACCCGGTACGTCTATGCGATCGGCACGAAGCACATAATCAATGCAGAGGAATAAAAAGACAAAGGAGAAGAAGAGGCGCTAACGCGAAATCAACAGTATCGCCATCGTCAACAGCGACAAGGTCCGTTATTAGCATGATCATCAGCATCACATTGCCCCGCCAAACATTTTCTGACCCCTCCTTTTAGTGTCGCCCTCGAAAATGTCGTCAAGAGTGCAAAAAGTCTTGCCCCGTCGTTCGCAGCGGAAAACTCTGTATTGAGGTCCAGCCCGACTCTAAGCTCGCGTTCATCTCCGAGTCCCTCTGCATCGGTTGCGGTATCTGCCCCAAGAAGTGCCCTTTCGACGCCATCACCATCATCAATTTGCCCACCAATCTCGAAAGCCAGGTCACCCACCGATATGGACCCAACAGTTTCAAGCTGCACCGTTTGCCCATGCCCCGACCTGGCCAGGTTCTCGGTTTGGTCGGAACAAACGGTATTGGAAAGAGTACCGCTCTGAAGATTCTCAGCGGAAAGCTCAAGCCCAACTTGGGCCGACACGACAACCCTCCTGATTGGGAGGACGTTATCAAGCACTTTCGTGGCTCCGAGCTTCAGAGTATGTAGCTGCCTCAAGCCTGCGAGGAGCCGAGTTGTTACTAACTTACAACCAGACTACTTCACCAAGCTTCTCGAAGATGACCTCAAGGCAGTTGTCAAGCCTCAGTACGTCGACCAGATCCCCAGAGCGGTCAGGGGTCCCAACAAGACTGTCCGATTCCTTATCGAGAGTCGTGCCTCGCTTGGAAATACGGAGCAGGTTGCCAATGTTCTCGAGCTGAACCACATCATGGACCGAGACATCAACCACCTGTCTGGTGGTGAGCTTCAACGTTTCGCTATCGGCACTATTGCTGTTCAGACTGCCGATGTGTATATGTTCGACGAGCCAAGTTCATACCTTGATGTCAAGCAGCGTCTGAGTGCTGCTTCAATCATCCGCTCCCTCCTCCGGGACAACGGCTATATCATCGTTGTCGAGCACGATCTGTCTGTTTTGGATTACCTCTCCGACTATATCTGCGTTCTGTACGGAAAGCCCGCCGTCTATGGTGTCGTCACCCTCCCACACTCCGTTCGTGAGGGTATCAACATCTTCCTTGACGGTCACATCCCGACTGAGAACTTGCGATTCCGAGACGAGTCCTTGACCTTCCGTATTGCGGAGACTACCGATGATTTCGCTATCGACAAATCTCGTGCCTTTACTTATCCTAAGATGGAGAAGACTCTCGGCAGCTTTAAGCTCAACATCGAGGCTGGTGACTTCACCGATTCCGAGATTATCGTCATGATGGGCGAGAACGGTACCGGAAAGACCACATTCTGCCGTCTCTTGGCTGGAGCCCTCAAGCCTGATAGTCAGAAAAGCGTTCCCGAGATGCGAATCAGCATGAAGCCTCAGACTATTACCCCTAAGTTCGATGGCACTGTCCGCCAACTTTTCTTCAAGAAGATTAAGCAGTCTTTCCTGTCCCCCCAGTTTCAGACTGACGTCGTTAAGCCTCTCAAGCTCGACGATTTCATTGATCAGGAAGTCAAGAACCTTTCTGGTGGTGAATTGCAGCGTGTTGCCATCGTCCTTGCCCTGGGTATCCCTGCGGACATTTATCTGATCGATGAGCCGTCGGCCTATCTCGACTCTGAGCAGCGTATTATTGCCTCACGAGTCATCAAGCGTTTCATCATGCATTCCAAGAAGACTGCTTTCATTGTTGAGCACGATTTCATCATGGCCACGTACCTTGCTGACCGTGTCATTGTCTTCGACGGACAGCCTGGTGTCGACGCTCATGCCAACAAGCCAGAATCTCTCCTTACCGGCTGTAACACCTTCTTGAAGAACCTCGACGTCACTTTCCGTCGTGATCCCACCAACTACCGCCCCCGTATCAACAAGAGCGGATCTCAGCTCGACCAAGAGCAGAAGATGAGTGGCAACTTCGTAAGTTCAAACGCTGTAGTTGCACAAGATGATTATTCACTAACATGTTTTTGCAGTTCTTCTTGGAGGAGACCCCTGACAAGAGCTAAAGGCGTCCATAATGAGAATTTCCCTTCTCTCGATGGTGCATCTCATGGCGTTTGGGGCGTTCAAAATGGGAATGGGCAAAAGCAGCGAGTCTTGGGAATAGATGATGACCGCAGCGTCAGCGAGGATCACGACCCAGATGAATAACGACGGCGACGGCAGAGTGTCTCCTCTTGTCTGGTCCTACGAAGTCTTTGTTCTCATCGGGCTTTCTGTCTTGGCGGGTACTCGAGGTATTTGGAATTCTCGAGGACGTCTCTGTCAACGGCAAATGGCTTGCTTCGTAGATTGAGGGACAACTGATGTATTAGGACCTCTGCCGTCTACGGTTTCCCACCTCGCGGGAAACAATTGATATCATTCGAACGGCCGTTAGTTAGTCTTGAAATAGTTTCAATTACACAGACATTGGATTGTATAGTAAAAGCGATGAATTAAAACATTAAAACGAGGTCAATAATCCTTACTATTTCTAAACCTTATACACGCCCATTTGTAGGGTTGACTACTATCTCAACAAATTCACAAGCAATAAACCTAAACTAATATAAGAAGCGGGAAAGACACATACTGGTCAAAAGACTGCTTCTCGAAAGCAATGTACTCGCCATGTCTCCGCCGTTGTGGTATTGGGTGGCCGTGGCGACAAGGGGCGGCAAGCCTGTACTCATGTGTCATCTCGCCGGACAGACCTTGTCAGGGGGTTTGACAATGCCAGTACATACTGAGAAAGAGTGCAGCCAAATGCTTTAACCATAGCTTTCGACATACGGTTCCAGTTTCTAATCCTCCTCAATCTCGCCCTCTTCGCTGCCGGAGTGAACATCCTTGGTTGCAGGTGGAGGGGTTTTCTTACGAGGACGTTCTTCAGCTCGAGGCGGTGTACGCTCTCGAGACCGTTCCCTCTTAGTTCTCTGGTTCAAGTTATCAGCTATGCCTTCGCCAGTGCAGTTGAGGGTGGTTTTATGTTCGTACCTTAGCATCGCGCGAGTCACGACGAGTGTATTCGTCTTCATCGTCTGGACGACGACGTCGAGAGCCGGATGGACGTTCATCCCCATAGTTAAGTTCGTCGTGTGATCCCCGGTCGGTGCGACGGCGGTATAGTCTCTCGCGTTCATCTTCTCGATCTCTTCTTTCGCGGTCGTAGTAGCTGTCATCATCACGGCGTGAGCGAGAAGGACGATCGTAATCTCTTTCCCGCTCGCGATCACGATCTCTTTCTCGCTCACGACGAGGTGGCGGTGACAGACGACTTCTATCTGCACCCAGAAGACCCTCGGCCATGGTGGATTTACGGTGATTACGCTCCCGCTCAGCGATAGCCTTGCGTCGGTCCGCTTCGTAGGCATCGGGCTCCGGACTGCGACTTCGTCGAGAACCACGTCCACCATTACGATGAGATCGCTCACCTCTAGATCGTTCCCGCTCACGGCGATGCATGTCTCTTTCGCTAGACATACGGTCACGTCGCCTGTAGTTTCGATCTGCTTCATCTTCCTTCTCCCGCAGCCGGCGAATGTGCTTGTCAAAAGCATTGCGTCGTGCATCTTCAGATGCAACGGCCTGGAACTCGTCTGATTTCGAAAGTCGAGATCGTACCTTGTCATATATATCACTCAAGGCGATAGGGGGCTCCATGCGCTTCATGTAAGCACGTAAATCGTCAATAGCTCTGCGTTGTTGGCGTTCCGACTGTCGATCATCGTCTCCTCGCTTGGACGAGCGTTTTTCGCGAAGCTGGCAAGTTGTCAGCACCAAGACACAACACAACATCAATTAGGTCAACTTACTCGATCGAAGATGAGCTTGAGAATATCAGGTTCAATGTTAGCAGTCCGTCGATCATCCTTCATGATGGAGAGGAACTCTTCAAAATCGCTCGTAGGCGTAAGATCGAACCGCTTGTCCTGCAAATTGTTATTAACCAATTACGAAAGCTTCATCAGGACCAACAACTTACTTCGAGAACATCCAAGACATCGTTCCTCGGTCCACGCAATCCACGTTCCTCCTCTTCAATAACATCCCAGAAAAGCTCTTGGGGGCTCGAGCCACTTTGGCCTACGGCGTCGGTATAACGATTGTCGTTCTCGATGAGAGGAACGAACTGACTCCATTTGGTTCCGGCATTGATTTTTCCATTGCGGCGAAGTTCAGTAAGGAGAGACTTGAAAGCGTCACGAGCCTTGCGTTCTTTTCGGAACTTTCGGTTCTTCTCCTCCTGCTTTGTGTCGTTGAACCTGCGCTCAAGGGCTTTCATATGGTTTTGGAAAGCAGTCAAAATGTCAAACTTGGTAAGAGCCTGGTACTTTTCGTCATTCTGGAAAGGCGGGGTAGATGAAATGATACCTTGAGCATCAGCCCATCGAGTGTACGGCTCCAAGTTGAGCTTGGGAAGCAAATCGATGAGGCCATCCATAGCGGTCTTTCGAAGAGTCGTCTGCTGCTCAGCGTGTGCCTTTTTCAGGCTGATGATGTACTCTTCAAAGAGCTGCCGACGCTCACTCTCATTGTTGGTAGAGCGGAAGATGGTCTCTCCTTCGATGATCGGACGTGCGGTCTTCCAACGGGTGTAATGGGTGATCTCAGGGTGCCTTTTCAGCATAGTCTCGAAGTCAGCGCGGAGTTTAGCCAATCTTTCCTTGGCGCGCTCCTTGTCCTGGACAACAACATCCTGACAATACTTATCGAAAGCAGCCTTGCGATCCTTGGGATCCTTGATGGCACGGAACTGCGGGTCTCGCGCAGTTGCTCGAATAGTTTGTTCCCAAGTCCAGTCCGGCTGGACTCCGCTTCGTCGAAGAAGCTTGGCAAAGGCAGCTTCAGCCTCTTCAGTGGTGGCGTATTCAGGGTCGTTCGTCGCGGGTACAAAAGCCTGGACTTTGGGGTCGTTTCCATACGTGATCTGACGAGACTCGGGATAAGTGTCGCGTTGATCGCGAAATTGGTCGTACGGTGCTTGGTTGTAGCCGCCTGCGCTGGCGGGAGGCGTGTAGGGGGTTGCAGAAGCAGGGGTCGCGGGCTTGCTTGTTGTGCCGAGGGCGGCCTTGTAAACATCGGGCATCTCCCAGGAGCTCTGTTTCGTCTCAGTATTGTACCAATACTTTCGGCCTCCCTCCGCAGTGTATTCCTTCCATGGCTGGTTCGCGAGAGCGCGCTGTGGCTTGTTAGCAACAATGTACACACCAATGACGGGCACTGGACACCGACCTCAGCTGAGCTCATCATTTCCTCGGGCTTGGTCCATTGCGTGGCTTTGGTCGTCGGATTGTAATAGTAGGCTCTTCCATCGGGCGTATGATGCTCCTGCCAAGCCGTAGCAGGCTGGCCATAGGGAGAGCCGAAGCCGTTCATCTTGAAATTACTGTCACCTGGCGCACCTTGTTTACGCGACACAATTGCTCGCTTCAGAATAGTGGCGGGATTCCAGGTCGCGATAAAATGATGGCGATGTGGTAAGAAAGAATCAGTCAGCCAACATGGGAGGCAGTTAGGTAGTTAAGTTAAAGGTCGATTTCAGCAGCGCTAACTTTTTGCACACAGACCATTTCCCGTCGCGACGGGACAGCCAAGTGCGTGATTACCTAAGGCATTGACCTCTATCAGACGGGAGGGACCACGTCGCTAAGGGGCATGAGCTGCATTCCGACTTACACGGGTAATCTAACAAATCAATGATAAGGTAGTCAAAAGGACGAGATCCTTCAAGCGCGCGACTTGGAAGATTCCATTGTACTCAGATTCCAGCCTTCTTCATAACAGGCTCGGTTTGATTCTTTGACTGAGATGTCAGACTCTGGTAATACCACCGACAGGGAGTCTATACCCACGGAGGCGACTCAGCATGAGCCTGAATCTCTCACTCAGCTCAAAAGAAGCCTATTTATTACCGACCCCACGACTGAGTTTGCTGAGCAGTCACAATTGTCGTATCTTATACCGGAGAATACGGATTTAGATTTGCAAGCAGCTTTTAAGGATGTTGAGCCTGGGAAGTCAATACTTGATTCAATCAAACGCAGGGATACGCTGTTCTTCGGTAAGCAACACACATTCTCTCTCGTCACTGTGTTGCTAATAATCCTCAGACGAGACGGTAAATGTTCTTTTACTCCTCAGAAGTCCCTGGAAAGATGAAGCATCCCTCCGCACTCACCTCAATCGGCTAGTGATATCAGTCGAAGCCCAGATCGTCAACAGCAAAACCCACGGCAAGGAGAACTCTTCAGCAGATACCATCTTCTCAGGTACAGTCCCAGATATTGATGACCCTTTCATTATCGTCGACGGGGTTGATGAGGAAGAGGATGAAGAAGAAGAGGACAGTGACGATAGTGAAGAAAGTGGTGATGATGCCAACAGAAACCAAAGTGTTTTCGCTGTATGGAAGCTACCCGTCTTTTTGAGTCGACCTCGTACGCGAATCTCGGCACCAGCCATCATTTTCACAGCATCTGCGAGCATGAAACCTGAGGTTTCTACTGACATCATTGGAAAGGGGAGTGGTTACCTTCAGAGCGGTGTGCCCTCTGGTTTTAACCTACTCGAGTCTTTCGGAAGCGATGCTGCACTCGGCGGAGTGAAGCCTCGGTTGTCTGCGCTGCGAGTATCAAGGGTTACGCCCGTTACGCGCTCACAAGATGTCACGAAGCACATACGAGCTCTGCCTCAGGTCCAGCACAAGATCTTTCCTGTCGTCCACACGAGAATCCGGTTTTCAAGACCGACTACAGCACCGACCAGCTCAGCCGTGATCGCACTGCTCGAAGTTGACTTTACCTCCCATTTCGAATGCGAGGTATCATTAGATCAAATCGAACTTTCAATTCTCGACGCTACTGTCGAAAACCTCAACAATGACGCGGGCATGCAGCTGCCTCTTACCTGCGTGTCTCACGATCATATTACGTTCCTCTATCGCATTGCTCCTCGTCAGCACGACGTTACAGTCAAAAACCCCATGCGCGAACTGGACATTAAAATTTCTGCTACCGCTCAGGTTATACCGGGCCGCTGCACGCCCAGTATGAACATGTCATGGTCAACGCAGCTCGACTTTACTCTTCCAGTCAATCCTGGCTATGGATCGGCAACTGCTGGAACTGGCATTGTCCGCGCCCACAGACCATCGCAACTTTCTATCACAGGCCAAGCAGTAAATCCCCTGGTATCACCATCTATCATTCGTCCAGACGCCCTGCCCACTCTCGAGGCTGCCACATCCAACACAGACGCCTCCATTACAGAACTTGGCATAACAATGACCTTCACTGGTCCCTCTGAACCTGTCTACCCGGGCCAGGTCTTTTCTTGGACCGTCTATATTGTGAACCGTGCCACAGAAAAGAATTCTGCGCCTCCCCGCAAACTTGCCCTTGTTGCTATTCCCAAACGCCGGCGAGGCGAAGTCCGTATGACACGGCCTCCCTCAGTGGGTGGTCGACGAAGTGGTGAAAAAGACGTTGCCGATGCGGTCACCGACGAAAATATACTCCACGCATTACAGAAGAACTCATCCGTCGAGTCAACTGATGTAGTTTGCTTAAGCGCTGATACCCGGGTCGGTCCTCTTGCCCCAGGAGCTTGTCACGTAGTCGAGCTTCAATTTCTCGCGTTACAAGAAGGCGTCGTGGGCCTCGAGGCCATGCGAGTTGTTGATCTAGGGTCGCAGGAGCATGTTGATATCAGAGATTTACCAACCATGTTGGTAGAGCCAGCAGCGGCATAAAGGTCGCTTCATTCAAGCCAAATGTGTTCATGTTGAGCTATCATATTACCTGTATCATGTGTCGTATCTCTAATATCATTGCCGATACAATATTTGTTATAATTTTCCCAACGCCTTCTAACGATGCTGAAACCCCTGCTGCAATGATGCATGTCCCTCATAAAAACACCACTATATGTTCTGACAAGTAACTCATAACAGGTCATCTAGGTCGTCATCCCATCCTAGTTTCTCATATATTGATACTGACTTAGCAGGCATGGATTCAGCCGCCTGATTCTCCAAATCTATGTTTTTTGTTTTCATACCTTTCACGGGTGTTACCAAAAGCTCGTCATCACGAGAAAAAGTCAAACTGACCTTTCTTTTTCGATTCGTGACTCCACTCGAGTTGAACAGGTCGGCAGCAGATATAGTTCGTCGTTCTAGAGACGGCGAAGACGGCGGGAATAGCAAAACGTCTTCATCGATCCTAGGCCGACGAATGAAACTTGATCCGGCCTTTGTAGGCGTGCTGCCGATCCTTTCAATGTCAGGAGTTGGACTCTGACCCAAGCCATCCCGCTGTGTTCCTCGGAAACCAGTAGAGGGAACAATAGAGGGAAGGCTTGAAGGAGGAATGACATCTTCAGTGCTCATAATGGGGGTATCTGCCACATGTGGTTTTGCAAACACATCTCTGAAACGTGTGTTTGCTGGCGTTGCCTTCACAACGGATCCGCCTAGAGAGCTTCTGCCTGGCTTTCTCACTTCTGAAAATAAATGTTAGCCAGAGATATTCGCAAGTTTTGCCATTTAAATACATACTCTTGTCCGAAGAGCCCACCGTTGCTTGCCGCTCAGCCGCTTCAGCCAGTGCCTTACCGACAACTTCGCGGTTAGGCTTCCTCAAAGAAGAAATAGCCTCTCTTAGCTCTGCTTCGACTTGAGCCTTTTTGTCAGATTTTGCGTCTTGCAGATTGGCAACACTGCTGCTCCGAGATAATGGCCCACTCTTCCTATTCATTAGATCGGGCTCAGCGTTCAGGACCGACTTAGCCAGGGATGGATCGCTAGCCTCTCGCTTGATTCCTGGCAGAGAAGTGGATGTTGCAGAGCGCATGAGGGCGATCATGTTGCTGGGGCCTCTGGAAACACTTCGTCGCGACTGCTGCTCTGTCGAAAGAGCTCTTTGCAACGTTCTTGTAGGCTGACCTGATAAAGAGCGTTTGGCAACTGCTCCTGGCTTAGGTGAACGCTTGCTTGACGGTCGTTTCAGAACCTTTGGCCTTGTAGGTTTCACAATGACCGGCCCTCCCAATTTACGGTTGATCGAATCACACAGCTCTGGGAGCCTATGGGAGAAGCTATCGAAGCTAGTCAGTCGTTATCGGGAGATGATGACAGGGAAACATGAGGCTTACAATGGCACAATGATGTCCACGCAAAAGTCTTTCAGAGGCTCTGATGACGCCTTCTGCTGAGATTGACCATCCGGTGCTTGGGTGGTTTGGGAGTCTTCTAGAAGCAGCTGCTCGTCGGAAGCAGTAGATTGCCAAATAGTCAATCGATCAGCGTGGACATCTACAAGAACAGGAAGATTATGTTTGCTCCGCTTCTTGGCCGACGGAACCACCGTGTCACCCTGAGACCCAGCAGCACCAGGCAGTAGGGGGAGCTGGCTATCTTCCGCACAGTCTGCGGGTTTCAGAGGAGTCAATGCCAGGATCTCCAATATGATTATCATCTGGAGCTGGGTTTCTCTCGTGCGAAGCATAGAGGTAAGTGATCGAATTTGTTGAGTGGAAACGCTGGTCTCATCCTCTTTCAGTTCAGGCTTGTTGGTGGCCCACCACTTTCTGATATGAGTTTCTTCATGTGGATAGAGTCCATCCTTTCCGATCTTCATCTTCTTGGCTCGGCGCTTTCTCTTCGGGCCCTCGTCAGAACTATCCACCACCGTTTTCATCTGGGCTATGAGAGCTGGAACAGTCTCACGATACTTTTTGTCGATTTGGACAGTGGTCAGCACGAGTCCTTTCAAGAATTCGATGAGATCCTCAATATCTAGATTAGCTTCAAGGTCGAGATGGAAAGCAGAACGAGCACGAGAGAGAGGCCCTTTGGCAAAATAGGCGAGCGATCCCTGTGTTGATTAGCTATGGTAACGAAAACTAAGGCCAAAGGTCTCACCATGGACTTGTATAGCATCTCAAAATACTGGGTTCTTAAGGTTTCGAATAAGCTTTCTGTAGTCGGTTGCTGGGAAGGCTCCTCGATGATGCCAGATGTTGAAATTGCAGTTGTTGGACGTGATGCCTGAGCCTGCTGCTCGCTTAGGGTTTGTGCCAGTTCTTCTGGTCTGAAGGTTGGCGATGGAAGTTTGGAATCTGCAGTTGTAGCAGCTTCGGGGGCAGCTTCTATTTTCACAGACTCGGCCAATGTTGAAACAGACTGCGACCTGGGCCTTTTGCGGACCAGGGTTTGAATGGCTTCGATGGCCGCTCGTTTGATCTTTTCCTCCTTATGAATGTGCGGGGTGGTAATTACGGAGGGCCCGTATTGGCTTTGAGACTCGGTTCTAGCAGTTGGGCGTAAGCGTTCTCGACGGACAGCAGATGCGTGGTCTGCTAGAGCCTCCAAGTCTACCCAGGCTCCTAGCCTGCATACAACATATACTCCGTTGGGTTGTCGCTCGAGAGCGTATACGGCACGACTTGCTTCCTTTCTGGCTAGAAGTACCACGGGGCCAGAGCCCATTCGACTCTCCAAGTCGAGAATCTTGATATGAGACTCGAAGAATCGATACGAAGCAAAATCAACATTGGTGGCGTGAAAATCGATACAAGAGAGAGGCAGACGTTCGCGGGGAAGGACCATCAATGGATAGAGGATGCGAGGCTGGACATTGAGTTTCGGAGGATGAGGCTACATAATGATCACGAATTAGCTGAAGCATTCAACAGTGCCGGAATCGTATTCGCAAACCTTGATAGCAATTGACGGCTTCAAAAGATGCTCCATGGCTACTGAATCGGCCCTCTTCCTCTTGTGTCCGTCGGGAGAACGCAGCTCATCTTTGTGATTTGAGCTCCCTTCAGAGCTTGGTGTCAAAATCCTTGACCGCGCTGGACGCGTCGCGTCGATGCCAGCAACGGCGGAAGAGGACATTGAAACGGAAGAAGTATCATGCGGTGGAATCCATCTGAGAATATTCGAATACAATTACAAAAGGAATTGGATTTAGGATATAGCTGCAGGGCTGCAAAAAACTGTTGTTGTTATGATATGAAGTGCTAAAGTGGTTTTAATGGGGTGCGTGCAAGGGAGCTCCAGATACCTACCTACCTTAACTTAGATGCATTGGACTGGATGTGACGTATTTGATAGGTAGGACCAGTCGCGTCGCGTCTCGATTTTAGTGGATATGGGCTACCTGAAAACGGCTGAACATACATGCATGCTACAGAACTGACAGCACCTCACCACTCATTCTCATAGGTACCTAGTGAGCGGTCCATTTAATATGCATCAACTTGCTATACTTATCCACGAATAGGTAGTGGTTATTGTGGCATCCAAGTCATTCGTTATCTTCTCTCCACTGGATCTAATCACCGCAGGTGCAAAGTCGTGTCTTGGAATGTATTTAAAATGTGTCATCACGCCATAAATTGTTACCGATTTGAAGGATGGATACCACACCCAGATCACGGGCATTAAGGTACTCATCACTTTGCGACCAGTTTGATAAGTATTCAAGCTATGCTGCAGGCAGATATATTAGCAGCCAAGTACCTTGAGTTGAAGATACCCAGTAGGTACTACGCTTAGTCTAAAATCATAATCTTTCGAACAAGTCTTTTTTTTCTGGGGATGAAACAAGACACACCCATTTACGACACCAATCCTTCTTGACAATTCAACTCACTTCAGGACACGTCCTTGCCGCTGAAGATGCCTCAGCTATAAGGGCTCATTGATGATCTCCCGTTACTACAAGCTCGTATGCAAGTAGAAGTTATCTTGTATACGAAGTGTCTCGTCCGTGACTTGGCGGAAGCTGGTGTCTACAGGATGAATGCCAAGGCTCTTACATGATAGCGCATGTGACAACAACAAACAGCCACTTATTTAGCTCTGAGTAATCATCAGTTCAAGAGACATTTGCTTATTCAGGCTTGCCAGGCTTGTAGACGTCAGATTTGCCATTCTCTAGTGGCTACAGAGCCACGTTCAAGTCTTTGGAACTTACTTAGCCAATACTCTATAGCCACGGCTCTTCGCTCTCGAACCTGGTTGGCCATTGATCACCCCACGCATTACTGCAAGGAACAGGAGGCAAACATTTCTCAAGGTCGTTGTCCCTTACGTTAGCCCAGTTGGGCTGCATTTGATGCAACGGAGATCCTTTTTGACTTTCCTCAAAAACCGGCAAGCCTCCAAACTGTATTCTTGTAAGCGAGCAGACGTTTGACAGCCACTCCAACTGTGCCGTTTATCTTTCGTGTTATGGGCTGACCAACTACTTTTGGTAAGGTACTATACCTGTCTTCTGTCAAGTGACTGACTAGTACGTCGAGGATTGGCGGCAGGTTTCTTCCTCTTTTAACCTTGAGAATGTTGCGAGTAGTACGGAGTACAAGGCACATGTTGAGGCTATCAGACAGAAGAAGTGGTTTCAATGCGAGATACGTGCCCCATATTTGTACCGCCTCATACTCGATTGGCTGTCTGCTATGTACAGTACCTGATCGATCCCGTCGCACAAACTCAGCACTTGCAGTGTCGATCCCCCGCGCCAAACCTTTCCCTCGGAGCAGACATGGCGGCACTGTACGTACCGTAGAGTGCGGGGCCGTCATGGGCACAAGAATTTAATTCAGATCTTAGAGAGCGACATCTGATTGGTCGGGCTCTTCCGTCATAAGTCCAGATTTCGGCGGCCCGGGGCTTCTCTTCGGACTGGCCCGTCCGGGCTGAGACCCGGTTCTCGGGTTTGGGCTAATGTGACCACAAACGCCAAAGGCATCTTCATTGTTCGTTTGAGTCAAGAACAAGGTTTCCGGATAGCGTCTTCCAACTAGAACTCGATCTGTTACTGCTTTGGGGAACCAGCGCTTTACGGGACAGGAATGTGGGACACCACCACAATGCTTTTAGGTTCACGACCTTGGGGGTCTAAAACAGCATACCATCGTCAGGGGTGCGCGCTGAGCTTTCTCTGTCTAAAGGCTCTCCATAAACGAGTTTTATACTCGCTACTTCAAGTTCAGCTTCATAAACATCCTCATACCTGTAAGCCCGTCATCGCAGGACTGTCTCCACCTCATGGAGGTCTTATCACTCCATAACTATCAAGTCTGCAACATACCATCTCATTTTTAACAAATTCGACTATGTGACGTAGATATGACTTTCATTGAATTGTAGATTCAAGTATATTTCTGCCTTTTCCCAAGTGCTTCTCCATGTGCTCCCAACTTTTCCAGCGGTCATGGCATAGAGGTGTTCCAATGTGGTACCTTCCATGAATGGTATTCTCCCGGCTAAGATCTCGCGCCAATTCCGTGGTACCTGATCCTCCGTGATGATAATAAACTCCGCTCCCTGTGTACATGCCTGAGCGCCAGCCAGTGCCGTCCTCCCATTACATTAGGGTATGATGCCGTTGTATTCATTCATAAAATACCGAAAAGACAGAAACAAAAGAGAAACAAACAATGGTTGCTAGCTTTGACAATTGTCAATTTTCTGCTGCTGTGAAGACATTGTGTCTATACTGTACAATGCCATTGATGAAATAGAAAAGAAATCGCTGTTATGTACAAGTTGTAAGAGGCCGTTGGTGCTGGTAGCAGTGTGTCACAACCCGTTTCTGGGTCATGTTTGGACATTTACTTGTCCGAGTATGTGAAGCTGGAGGGCGTCATGTTCATAAAATTGACGCTCTGCTGGCTCTGTCCGGGTGATGAATGTGCTGATAATGAGGCGTCGTCGGACCAGTTGTACTCAGCATTGCCACCAGCAAAGCCAAAGTAGGAAGGCCCCATAGGGGCACCATAAGAAGGGGTCTGGGGCTGGCTAGAGCACCCCTGGGAAACATAGTTGGGTACTTGGCTTGAGGTACCTGGAACCTCGAACTCATTGGGGTATGGCGCCAGCCCTGGTGTCACCAGAGGTTCATCCGCCACGGCGACCTGATATACAGATTCGTTGCTGTACAGTTGATCCATGACACCTGGTGTAGTGGGTGGGGTACGCAGAGTTGGGTCGTGAATGGCAAGATCCATTGGGTACTTCTCTTCGTATGCTACTGAGCTAGCCGGAGTGGCCTCGCATAAGCCCTGCTGGTTTGCTACGACCGGTGTATTGGGAGTGGGCGGTGCGATTGTTGCAGCAGTCTGGAAGTTAGGGGAGCGGTTAAGCTGCATGAGAGCCTCGGGGTTTCTCTCAAAATAGGGGCTTCGCGGGCCACCACAGGGTTTGCTGATACGGCCGACGCCAGTCGCGGAAGCGACACGACGCATTGAGTGGCCAACATCTGCCCTTCTTCCCATGTCGAATCCGGTTCTAGGACCGCTTGCTGAGTAACTGCGGGAGGCGTTGATGGCAAGTTGAGGTGGGCGCCTGTTTCGACGAGATGCAATGTCCATTGAAGGGGAGGGCTTCAGACCCATAGAGGGCTGGCCCACAGCAAGGTTGTTGCCGGAGTAAGCATATTGCTCCTGAATAGGGGACGTGGACAGGCGAGGGAAGCACTGCTGGGGTAATGAAGGAGTAGGTTCATCATCCTCGTTTGGCACAATCAACTGAGGATACTGACTGTAAGAGGGCAGGGATGTGTTGAGAGATACGGATACAGGCTCTGGTGTGGGTTGAGAAGATAGATCTGAGGATGAGCCGACACCGAAATCGGAGTGGCTAGCATCATTCTCGCTTTCATGCTCAGGACTTGATACGTCTGTCGACCGGGTTTTGAGAGGGCGAGGGGCTGGGAATGGAGCGCTGGAAACAACCCGATCAGAGAGATGGTCGTCGTCTGAGTGGACAACGGAGTCATAAGAAGTTGTATCTTTGTCCATTCGCTGTTTCGCCGCGTATTCGCGGATGTTCTTCTCCTTCTTCTCCCGTGCTCGTCGGTTTTGGAACCAGTTCTGTGAGGTTGTTAGTAATTTCGGTACAAGTTTCTCAAGATTCAACACCGACATTGATACGGGCATTGTCTACTCTCATAGACTCAGCCAGTGCCTTCTTGGTAGTGCTGTTGGGCTTGTGATTCTTCTGAAACTCGGCCTCGAGGATCTCGACTTCCTCTTTAGAGAGTCGAGGCTTTGTCTCAGTCGTTCTAGACATTTGGTGATGATGTAGGAGATGCCCCTGGTGAGCATTGTAAAGCTCCATTGATTCAGGGAGGTAAGCCGCATAACTTGGTAGTTGTTGAGAGTATCTGGGATACTGGTGGGCAGCGCTCTGGTAGCCCCAGCCAGACCACTGGGGTTGGTGGTGGTATGAACCCATGTTCTCCATCACTGGCTTTTATTCAGGAATGTAACGGGCGAGTTGGTGGTAATGATTGGAATGAAGAATCCAGGCCCGCGTGTAAGTCAGGGTCAGGTTCTGTAAAACTTGAAATCTTAAACGTATGAACGAATGGCAGATCGATATCTTGTCGATTACGAGTAAAGAGTGACTTGGTCAGACTGGCTAGGCAATATCAAATAGAAGAAAAGAGAGTGAGGAGGTCGTGGTTGATGAAGTTGCGTCAGGTAGCGGAACAAGTCGTCTTTTGAAGAACCGTTGTTAAGGCAAGGCAATCCAGGCAAGCGAGAAGGGTACCGCAATGGTGAGACAAAGGTCAGTCAAACTGCCCTCTTAAGGATGAAGTAGACGAAGGAGGTTCTTAGTCGGAAGGGAAAGCAATGATGGAGATTTAGAGGGGTGTGCGAGGGTAAAAGAAGGGAACGACCTCTTCATGTTGTACACAGCCTGAGGAGCCCTTGAAAACACCGGCAGTCATTTTGGCCCGTCATAGTAAACTGTCTGCAAGATGGCGTGTGGGTTCTCACCCGAGGGAGCTGGGGTCGAAAAGAAGCAATCAGACCCCTGGATCCTAACATGGCCGGGGGAGGAGATCACATCGCGGCGAGATGTCTTGTCATGGGCAGAGCAGCAGGGGCCCCGGGCACACGCGAAGAACAAGCACCAAATCCTAGGTTACTGTGCTCTGGCCAGGTACCTAGAGCAACTTTGGGCTCAGGTTCCGGGCTGCGGGCCAAGAGCTGGAGGCTCGTCCGCCGACCTCATCCCTGCATTCGACCCCTGTCCACCCTTCCCAACGACAAGGCTACGCGAGAGTTTTGTTTTAGGCGTGCGCCGGGGGTCCTTGAGGGCACCTACATGCTGCAGTGGGCACCGCAAAGGAGGGAGCGCTCCGCGCCGGCCTGTGCTGCCGTCGTGGCGGCGCCTTGTCCACGCTCGTTGATCCACAGCTCTGTTATCCCTCCGAAGCCTCCCTCGGAGGGCTTGAAGTCACCGTTCTGGCGGGATTGGGTCAGCGGGTCCTGCGTTCGCCTGTCTTGACTGTGAAAGGGAATAGCTGTTGTGAACCTACGCCTAAAGAAGATGCAAGAGCTGCCACAGTGGAGTCCGCGCTAGATCTCGCACTTAGCTCGAGGGGTTGATGCAAGTTGGTAGGGCCGGGTCCCAGGGCGGCGGCGCTCCAGTTTCTGTGCCTTGGTCTTGTCTCATTCGGCCAACTGTTGGTGTTTTCGTTGTCGTTGACATTGCCCTTCCACAGTTGCTCATCCATGTTGGGTGGTGATTGACTCTGTGAGACGCATAAACTCGTATCGTACTAGCATTATCCAGAGGTCTAAACAAAAGATAATCTTTGCCAGAATAAGGGCTGATATTCAGTCAGATCAGGACTATGTCTATCTCCCTGATGCATATGTGATGCTTGGGTGCAGATGCCTGGCGTTCAGCCTGGCTTCCTCAGAAATGCCAATTGTCGGCGATAACACGCATTGCTCCGTGAGGCCATTCATGCATGAGTTGAGCTGTGAATTAAGCGAATTGAGTCGGCGTAGTCGAATAAGCTCCGGGCCCGAGAAGTCCAGAAGTCTTAGATTGGTATCGTGAAGAGGCAAGTAGATCGTACCTAAGCCCCTGTACGAAGACCGGCCCAGCGCTTGCAGCGTGCTGTAGCTGTTGAAGCCGTCAGTCCACAGCCAATCATGCCCAGTCAACGCATCTCTGTCATTGGCCTGGGCCTTCTTTCATGCAGTCCCGAAGAGCTGGGAGGTGAGATGAGGCAGGTATACCCCGAAAGACTTACCTTCTACGCCGTACCCTACCCGGGCTTGTGAGGGAAGGACGTTATCCTAAAACAGATTATTATGCTTTCCATTTCTAGCTTCCAGCTTGCCACTTCACGACCACCTTCTCCGTGATTGTTCAAAAGTATCCATAGGGTACTAAGGCAGGTAAGCCAATATCTACCTACCTACCTACCTACCTTACCTAACTCCAATGGGAGTGACTGTAGTCTGCCTTTTTGGCGCCTGCTTCTCTGCTCATCATACACGGGCTTTCTCAATTCACATTGGTCCAGCTGAAGTCCACATATTCACCACCTCTTGTCTCTCACCATGGCACACAAAGATCAAATGGCAGATTGAGTGTCCAGCTTGTGCGACGTCGTCTTTGTCACATCCGCTGGTGGCGGACGGCATAATAAGCTCATTTATTAGTTGTGCAACCACATTATCACATCACACCAAATCGACTGTTGCGAACAAGCCCTGCGGGGAGAATTTGCGATCCTGCAGCCTTGTTGGTTAGTTTGCCATTGAGGTTGTTCACACCAAGCAAGTCGTGACCATCCAAGTCGCCGAGTCAAGAAGTTTCTCAATCAGACTGAACTATTTGACGGCGAACGACTTACATGATACTTCAACGATCCACGTACCACCCCTGCACAAGGAACTGCAGGTATGAAAGTCCCGAGTCGGTCTGGATATTCATCTTTGCCATCGCTTTGCAGAGCTGAACAACGTTTGAGTGCATATAGTATGGCGAATGTAACCTTGGCTATTCAGCTTGCCAATTCTCACATCCATGTAAATCCTCTTCTGCGCATTTGCATAGTCGAAACAAATGACAGCTCTGAGTGGTGCTACAACCGAACATCTTTCCTAGCCGTTGGCATCCCTCGTGTACAACCCCTTCTGTCTATATCGGGCATTGCAACTTGGTGTGTCCCCAAGAGGCGTGGTACGATCGGCAGCAAGACGAGGGATTGCGTGGAGTTGTGTAAGCGGCTTGAACACTACGTCTGTAGTGCGCTCTGCTTCCCAGCAAGGTGGTTCAGTCGGCTCTTTGCATTCTCAAGCCCAGGAAAGCAGTGTGCCTTTGTGACGAGTTCCAGTCTACAAGGAACAATTAGTTTAAGCGCGACTATTCCGACATTGTCATACAGGTGCTGCTTGGTCTATCTTCGCGTTCTGATATCAAACATGTCATCAAGCCAAGTGAGGTTCGCTCAGCGCTACAACCCACGCCACGACCGGTGAAAATGTGAAAAGGGTGCGAGGGAGCGTGAGCGGTTGGCCATTAGCGGGCCCGGCCGCAAATTGCGCACCTGCAGGAGAGTGACGCCAGGGCACTACAAAGAGATTGGGAATGTGTCCGTCAACGGCCTTGAGAGGCCAGGAGGATGCGACTCTCAAGCGTCAAGAACCTGTCCAGCCATGGTTGTGACAGGCATGTAGTCGCCAGCGAGTCAATCCCAGCCTACGATGGGGTCATCAGCCAGAGTTTGCGAATCAACGGCATGGATAAGCGACAATTCAGGCCAGCTGTAAGTCTCGCCAGAGGCGGGTCACCGGAAAGGCAACTACTCAGGGATGGAAACAAACCAAGCTTTCCAAAACTGGCAGGGTTCCAACGCTGAAGCGCACGGTGCCTTTCCTAGAAAACCTAGGAGCCTGGCTCTTGAAAATGATATATTGAAGCAACAAATTTGAGTGTAGCATTGCAGCACAGCAGCACCGTCATTGTGCTTCCCATTGACGAAAATGCACCAATATGAGAGTTACACTGACACGACTACGTATGCTTGATCTAGGGCCAAAAACTTATTTACCACAACCATACAGCGAAGTCCTTCCATAACCAAGTTGCTGTCTATAGAAGTTTTTCAGTGCTGATCAATCCGAGCAACGCATGTCTGCAAGTTGAGACTGAGAGACCGATTTTATTGTTTATTATCGTCATGTCAAACTGATGTTCTCAGGTTCTAAGGTCTTGGTATCGGTGCAGTGGGTCGCACACTCATTTTCAACATCACAGCACCTCCACTTCTCAGGTACGACGGGGTGGGGTTGAGCCAGAATGAAGTTCACGGCAAAGCCGAAGAGAACGGTCTCGACTCACTAGGTAATAAGCAAACTCGTATGTACCTGCACCCGCCTGAGCGGCTTGTGGGAGACCGCGTCACTTTCTTTCTTGTTGTTGTCTTCGTCGGGATTCATCGCAGACCGCGAATTGCTTCAATGGAGGCTCTTTGCTTGCAAACGACGATCAAAATCTTTCTTGATATGTTTTGTGCATGTTGCAGGCATTTTCCTGGCGGATGATCTACATAAGATGTGCACCATTATGCCCCCAGAAACTGGTCTAGGAAATGATTAGCTCTCCAGTGCGGGGGTTACTTGACAGAAAACCAGGATCTCGGATACGATGTACTCCAGAGCAGGTACGTACGCTACGATACCTTGTGCTTTAAAGTCAGGTGTTCAGAGTGCTTTGGGAACCATGGCACCTTCTATACACTTTCACGGTGATTTCCGATGAAGAGAAGACATCGGGGAATCTCAACAAGAAAGTCAACGGCCTGGGATTCCAGAAGCGATCTGAAAGTGACTACATGGTCTTTGCTGTCGGGAAGAAGCCGTCCCGATACTGGCAGGGGCCGATCTTGTCGATCACTTTTGGACGGTCACTTCGACTTTGCGGCTCTGAACCGTCATAAAACTGCACGACTGATCGTTGTCGTCCACAACGGCCTAAACAAGTAGTGACCTTGCTCAGTCGTTAAGCACAATCGAGCCAAAACAGGAAGCCGTGGTGGTTGCTACGATGCAATCCTTTCCCAGCTGAGTACACACAAACACCCGCAGGACACTGTTCCCAATTCGAGCCGCGATTACAAGCGTCTGAAGCCCAATTGTCTTCGGCACTTACATACTGAGGACGTCACGTACTGGATCGAGTATAGCACCCTGGTCGATATGCATTTCCGACCACACGCTGCATGAATCCCTGGTCGTCGTTCAGACAAGACCGCTGGCAGCCTGGTACGAGGTTACCCTTGTAAGAGGTCCTTGTCAGAAGCAGATCCGAGCATTTTCGGGGTCGCTATTTACCAGAGATTCAGAATTATCAGATATTTCCCTCGCTTACCACGTCCGGGCACTAGATCCGCGGCCCGCACATATCTTCCTGCGACTTCAGGGGGTACAGGAACAAAGGCGACGTCTTGAGTGAGAAAAACATACGATCTAAACACCTACACAGAAGCACTAATGAGGGCTAGTTCGTCGCCGGTTTGATGCTTTATTTGAAGGCGCTTATCAGGCGTCCGCGTTGAGCGTTGAGCAAGCATAACGGCTGCCTCATCAGAGACAATGTCTCAGAATCTGCTGCGGAGTGTAAAGTTGCGATTGGTCAGCGTGCTAGTGCCTACCAGGAGACCCGCAGAAACCAAGGCTTAGCGTAGACGGGGCAGAGGCTGGCTTCGAAGACCTACCTTATGCTAAGTACCAACAAGTCACTCCATGCCCGTTGAGCAAGGCTAGAGAATGGATCACGACCGAGCTCTGCCCCTGAGGAAGAAAAAAAAACGCTGTTCAGGAGGTTCTCGAACTGAACAGTTGGACTAACCCAAGCTTTTAGAGGGAAAAGTTGAGGTGCAGGAGGTGTTAGAGCTCACTGGATGCATATCTGTTGTGCGGAACGACTCCTGATGCAATCAAGATCTACTGATGATCCTTCAGTACGGCATCTTGTATAACAACATTCGGAACCGTAGAATCAATGGACAGGTTAAACGAGGATTGGGTGCTGGGCGGCCGAACAGAGACAGGGTTGAGTTGCTAGAGGTCCTAGCGAGAGTTACCAGTCCTCTGGAAAGCTCTAGGCCGTGGCAAATCTACCACATTAACGATTGGAGCAGCTCGTGGCCAACTCGTACAAGCAAGCGAAGGTTCAGATCCGATGCCCCTGTTACTGGGGCTTGGGCCTAGCTTCAACTTAATCCCCATGTCCCATCGTCTCGGTAAACCAGTGTTCCCCTGGAGAATCTTCAATCCTCTTTGCCTGCAACTTGACGGCAGCTCTAATGACAAGGTTCAGCACCTGTCATGCTTCCCGATGGGCTGTTTCGTGCCACTGATGTGCTTCTGCTGCCCGGTGCAACTTAAGAAGAGGTCGGCCTACTAATCACAAACTGGTGGTCTAGCTCTGCACTTCCAATGGCTACGACTTCGATGACATAATGATCAATGTTTCGATGTCAGACATGCCGTCAAAGAAAGGGAAAAACGCCTTGGGCTTTGAAAGTCAAAAACGTGTTGTTTTGATGAGGCAATTTTTACCTATGAATGTGCCAAACCATTCCTTGATGCCCGGCAAATAACACAGCTGTACCTACTCATGACGCTTGTCTCATAGCCAGAGTCATGAACAGTAAGGATATACTGAACCGGAATCATTGTCGAACATGCAGAGCTCCAGGATCATGGATGAAACGAGCTACGAGCTACTGCGGGCATACATGCATGCCAACGACGAGACTGGTCAGCAGAGGCCCGAAATGGGCTCTTGAACAGCGAACAGGGGTCATGTTGTTTCTCGTCTGGTCGAATAAGGCCAGAAGCGGATCCATCCAACACGTGGCCGGCGAGTCCAGGCGGTGCTTGCTATTCCTTTCTAGGATTCCCAGGCTATCTTAGCGCTTAGCCCTGTACTGTAGGTGCTGCGTTGTTTCTGGGGGAGGCTTGCAGTGAGGCCGGCCGTGGTCAATTCGAATGCTGATATTAAGCAGAAAGCTCAGAAATTCGCCTGCACTGAAAAAGCAAGCATGATAAAGAGAAAAGATCTCTTATGAGAGGCAGCCATGGATGTGGCATGTCTTCAATAACCTAGCAGCAGTTCACCAGTCCAAGCAACCGACGCAATCCGCCGTCGGTAGCCCAGCTACTGGGGTCAAGCTTATCAGACTCTGAATCATCACGTAACGACACTGGTGGTAGATTCTCTACTGCAGTAAGCTAATGAAGCAAGCTCTTGTCGTCAAGTGGAGACTGGATAGAGCAAAGAGGCAGAGCGAGACGCCAAAACAACTTGATGAACAACGCCCACTAACTTAGTATGTAGTTCTGGTAGTCTAGGTAGGATGTCCTAGTACCCTTCTCCGGGGATAACAGTTTTTCTCGGACCTCAACCAAGCTCGTGTTGGTACTCCGTATATGGGCCAATTATGCCGTGTCTTTAACATATGCCATAGTGACTTGTCGCTCACTGAGCACCGCAAAGGCCTCTACTCTAATTTTCAGGCGTGATGGCTCTAGGCTGTCTCAACGGCTGGTCAATATGACACAGAGCATATTTTTTTATATTTTTTTCTCAGTTCTCCTGTGAGACTGTGACAACCCTTTCGTTCACGGTGTCAGATAATGATACCTTTTCTTTTCTTTTCTTTTCTTTTCTTTTCTGTTCTGTTCTGTCTATTTTCCTCTTTGAACAGGCCGCCAGGTTTCGGTTCTCGAAACGCGCTATTTACAAAGCAGGAATGGAAATATTTATGCAGGAAAAAGGAGTCGAAGATGATGTGTGATACACTTCAAGATTCGTCGCTTCTTATTATGGACAGCAAAATTCATGAAACAACAAAGAAAAGTCTTTTGTTGGTATCTGAACCGTCTTTCGTGGCTGGATAAGGCATTCGAGCTTAGAGGGGGTCCAATCTCATTTGAGCCAGCCACGATCACGGACTAAGATCCAAATCGAGAGTGCGTCAAGGGCGTTTGCATAGGTAGCGGATGACTTTCCAGGGGATTGGTGCTCGGCCCAGGAACGTCAAGCACCAATAAACCGGCCGGGCGGGTTCTCGCGGGGCGGGACAATAGCAGCAAACTTTGTGGGAGAGAAAAGAATTCTGGTAAGCATTTGTTCTATGATACCTACTATCCAGCCCCTGCGAGCTGAACATTCTGCTCTGCTGCTTGGGCTGATAGCCTGTCTACCTGCCTGCCTACCTATATTATGGGCATTATTATATTGGCCCCCCTCTCCAACGCGCATGGATTCGATATCCCGATGAATCCTACCGGAAGATCTCCCTTTGTTTCCACGGTGGGATGGATATGATGGGTCCTCCAGGGAAGCCCCTGTCTCAAGTAAAATAATTACAGGGGGCTCGCGAGTCGTAATCACAACACCATGGACTTTGTTGACTTGACGCAGTTTCGAATCACCACTCCCTTCGCTTTGCCTGAAATTATTCCGTACAGTAGTGGCACAGCGGACAGTGGGAGGAAAAGCCACCGGATCAGCCTCCATGTCACTACCCGCCCTTTGCGAATCAGAGTTATCACGACTGTGACACGGGGCGTACGGGACCTTGCAGGAATCACCCGTAGTCGTGAAATGGCACGAAAACACAGAAAATTGGTTTGGCAAAAGACAACTGTTCGAGCATGAACAGCTTATAGACCGAGTGCTTCCGGCGTGCGGAAATCACGGCAAACCTGCCCTGCAGTACTGGACGACAGACTGCAAAATTGCGGTTCCTGTCACCTGTCACCTGTCACTTGGATATGCTGTCCAACCTCACATGAGCTTTTCATAGATCTTTGATACTATTCTCGTCCTCGCTGGCCTCATACCCCTCTACATATAATAACAAACACTTGCTTGCTGCCTTATCGTGGCACAAATTCTCCCTCAAGCACACACAGAGTTTTTGTTAGCTTGGTCTCCCTGCTTTGGTCCACTTGAACCGGACCACCATTCCCAGAAGGGAACAATTGGTTCCGTACGCTTCGTACGCTGCCTCTCGGCGCGAACTTGTAGTTGATGATAATACTGGTTGATTATTATAACGAGAACTCCGCCAAGTTGATACCGCCACAGATCTGGGTCGGGGACTTTGCTGGCATGTTTCCTGCGACACCGGCGGTTTCGTGAGAGCTCCTCGCGCCTCGTGGAGTGTTGATTGTGGACTCTGTAGACGATATTGTCTGCAACTTTCTTTTCTTCTCTCTGTTGCTTTGTTTGTCTTCAACAATGCGCCTCAGGGGTAAGGGGCTTCGATGTTTCTGACTCAGTACTCTCGTAGTGTGTCAATTCGGCCTCGTAGGCCAGGCCAAGACAAGTCAAGGCAGAGTGGAAGTGAGAAAGTTTTGACACTGCCATCTCTCGCGTTGTTATTAACGATACCCTTATTATTAGCCACACACGGCCTGTCACTGCCTGTGTGCGAAATTACATACACTCTTCCCCGCTTCAACGGGCGACGGACTCTGTTGTGTCTGCCCTTGGGCCACTTGGCTCAAAACCCACTGGGGGAAACGGTGCGATGACAGGTGACAATCGAGACATGTTCATGGAGTCCCGATGCTGAAGGCATGAAGAAGACGCGGTACCAAGTCGGTAGCTGGGGTAAGTACTGTAGCTTGGAGATCCGCGACTGCTGAGCGCGCTTGACAGTGGTTGTCATTAGCCTGTGGAAAGCCAGATGCTTCTCCCGGCTAAGGTAGCGCAACTAGACACGAGAGGAGGGAGAACAGAGATTGATGCCGAGAGATCATGTCTGAAAGGACAAAGGATGGCCAAGAAACGTCTCAGTTGAAGTGGCTTTCCACTGGAGAGGTCTCACTTGAGAGAGCTGCCTTGGTGGAGATGGGAGTGTGAGAGGGTACGGTACTATTGGTAACAGACAATGGTTGATCTGAGTGAGTAACTACCTAGGTAGGTACTGTCTTGTCTCGAACTGACAAAGACCTCACCCGCGGATCCTTTCTTTGTTGCAGAGTCTCCCTTGGCACGATCGAGTGCGTGATTTCTGCACATTGACGGAATATCTTCACTGAGTCTCATCTGCAGGTCTTCGGTTGTGTCGCTTTGGCGTGTCGATCATCATGTGCCAGATCGTGATTAGGATCTCCATGCCCATCCCCATAATACGGTTTTATCCACAAAGGAAATGAGATCAAGAAACATGTACATATGTACGGAGTACCCAGGGAGAGGAAGAGTGATGATGTCAATATGCCCTTTTCAGGGCGATCGTCTTTCGCCTATCTCTTTTCCAGGGAACGATCCCAGTTTCATCTCTGAATCTATTGACTAAAATGTTCCATCGTCATGATGAAATCAAGTGGTTTTTTTTACATCTCCCTCACGACTCCATAATCCTCACCCTCGCCCTCCCTCCCTCACTCACTCGCTCGCTCTCACCCACCCACGTCAGTTCCACCATGAGCTCCGCTGATGCACCCAAGAGGCTCAGTTATATTCGGAGCGCATTTGAAATCTCGATAGTCACCTTTCCGCCCTCGCTCCGAAGCACCTTGATTGACGAGAGGTCTCGAACGACCCAGTCTGGTTCTGCAGCGATGACCTGCTCAACGGTATGGCTAGTCACCAGGCCGAGAACTTTGCAGCCTGCTGCTTTCCCTGCGCGGATCCCTGCTGGGCTGTCCTCAAGGACGAGGACCTGGGCGTCCTCCGCCTGCAGACCGAGACGCTCACGGCCGAGGCGGTAGCAGGAGGGGTCGGGTTTACCATTCTCGACGGACTCTGCCGTGACGAGGTGATCCGACGGCGGTGTGGGCAGGTCTCGAGCACGTAGCCATCCGGTGACGAGCGGGACGGTGCCTGAGGTGACGATCGCCCATGGGCTAGATCTAGCGATAAGTGCTTCTAGCATGGAACGGGCGCCAGGTATCTCGACAGCCTCATGGCCGTGGTACTTGGGTAGACGTCCTTCCATGTCACATACATCTGGGAAGTGATCAGCGGTCGCTCGGCCTAGCTAGCTATGATAGTCTAGTTGCATGGGGCCACGCCCAGCCTCGCCAGCACATACACGTCCGCTAGGATATATCCTCAAGTGAGGTTTTGCGTCTAACATATCCATGCTTATTCATGTGTTTGTGTGCTTTGCCATGCTAGCTGTAGCCGGGGTGTTGTTTTGTCACTTACAATCCCAGTTCGCCTTTTCAGGTGCGAGAATCTTTAGAATGTCGATGCTTCGTCGTCCATGAGAAGTCTCGAGGATAACTTCGGGGGCAACGCCTATCTCATTCCCAATTCTTTGCTTGGTTAGTCACTTGAGCTTGGCCGCGTAAGACGTGAGGTGGGTGCCGCTGCACTTACGTCTCCCAGTGCTTCACTACTGCTTCCGTGGAGTCGATGATAGTACCGTCCATATCGAAGAGAAACCCGTCAAATTCAAGCTCCTGCGGGGGCAGGCTGTAGTCCGGAGTTGATCCCATTGTATCCTATGAGTAATGTATCTGGATGAACAATGTGGTGACCGCTGCAGAGTCTGGCAGAATGAATTGGAGGTTACTTTTCGTGTTGGCTTATCACGAAAATACACTAGGCTTTACAATTCCAACGTTGATGTCTTTTTCGCGGTGTCGTTTAATTTGTATAATATGGAAAAGTTTGCAGTCGCTCTGAAGTAAGGTGTTTATTATAAAGGATGAATCCAAGCTGCTACTTGGTGGCTGTCTGTTTTGGGTAACTCCGCACGGAGGGGCTACCTGAAGTGGGGGAATCTGTCAAGAAACATGAGCAATTATTATGGGATAGACGATGGCGTTATTCCAACTTTTGTTCTTTTCTGTTGATGAATGTATACTCAGTTCGGTGCTATCCTTTCAATTTTGTCCGAGTTGCCCCCTTCGACTCCAATGTTCAAGACTCTACATGCGAGTAATCCCAATAGGGTCTTGTTCAGTGTAACGCTTGAAGATGCGTAATGCTTCAGCTGTCATGAATCAACATACTATGGTAAAAAGGAAACCCTGCTATTACTGAGTCTTCAAGCTTACCACTACCACGATACATGAAAACTAGTCATGGGCCAATACAATATAAGTTAAATGATCACAATTGATTAATGATGTATTTGTTTCTGATATTGTAACTACCCTATACCCATGCCGAACTTGGTAGCCTGCATGTCTTGGCAACGAATTAACATTAAACGCTGCTATGTCATTGGTCCAATTCCTGTTCCGTTCCCGTTGAAGAAGTTGGTCATTGGTATCTGTGATTCCTCGGCCAAAAATCTAGTAGAGGAAGAAAGAGAACGGAAGAAAAGAAAAGAAAAGAAAAGAGAAGAGTAAGCAGATAGCAAGGTAAGGAAAAAACCGAGGTCAGCTTAAGTCTGATTTAGGATTCGACAAGCTAACTTTGCCCTTTTTATCTATGTCTTCTCACTCAGCTTACCCATGGAGGGTTATCTGGTATTTATAGGTTGGCAACTTGATGATCCTGTCATCCCCACTAACTAGTATATCAAGAAGACCAGATTCTCCTCCTTCTCTCCATCCTCCTGGTCGCTAGTTCATGCTATTGTAGATATAGTCTCGACGCATAATGGGTTCGCAGATTGGAGACCCCGATGAGATTACTGTGCTTGTCACAGGTTTTGGTGTATGTCTTTGCTTCCTCTCTCATCTTAAGCGTCATTTGCTTGCTTGACCACCCCGCTCGACGTCACACAGCACTGCAAAGCTCAAGATCGTGACACCTTGGCCGGGATATGCAGTGTCATATGAGCTTGTGTTACTCCTGCTAACCCGCAGACGCTATAGCCGTTCAGAGAACAGTATCCCATCAACCCCTCATGGGAAATCGCCAACAGCTTGCCTTTATATCTTCCTCCGCTACGAGCCAAGGACCCTAAGTCGAGGCATGCGGCTGTTGTTCTGCCAAAGGCACGCATCGTGGTGCACCCTGAGCCTATCCGTGTCAATTACCGGGTTGTGAGAGGCCTTGTGCCGTCTTTCCATGACACGCCACAGAAGTTTGACATTGTCATTCACATTGGAATGGCTGGTCCTCGACCATTCTACTCCATTGAGAGGAGAGGTCACCGTGACGGGTACAAGCATCCGGATGTCGATGGCGAATACATAGACGGAGAAGAAGAGAGAGAAAGGCATGACTGGCCGTGGCGAGGCCTTCCAGAGGAGATTGAGACGGAGCTGAACCTCGATGAAATACTCCCTTTGTGGCAGGGGCACAGTTCGGTAAGCTGAGCAGATCCGAGACTGTGTCAATACTGACAGGAAGCACAGGAGGCGGATCTGCGCATATCGGAAGACGCAGGCCACTTTATGTGCGACTTTATCTACTACTCAAGTCTGTCTGAGCTGTGGAAACTGCAGAGACCCAGAAAGGCCCTGTTTCTCCACGTCCCAGCCGATGCTTCGCCTACGAGTGTTGCAAAGGGGAGGGAACTGACACTAAACCTCATTCGATCAGTTGTTGAGAGTGAAATGATTGTTAAGAACAAGCTTTTGGTGAGTAAGACTGCTGGTGAGGAATTATGATGTGGTTTTCAAGACGTGGGATGGGTCATGAGCAGGAGTTGTCAGCATATTTTCATTATTATAACAAGTTATATCAATTTATTCGAGTTTTTGATTGCTATTCAGATCTGGAGAATACATAGTAGCAACACAGAAATATCAATTTGATACCTTAGTGTTTAATAATGGTCATGAATGATCATGACATCACAACCCGAGGCTTCTATTCCCAGAGCTTCTTCCATGAATCGTATCTCATGATTCTGACCTGACCCATTCAAATGCCGATTGGTTCACGAAAAATTCACTATATCTGTGACAAATCATTGGCCCTGGCTTAGTTATCGCCGTCTCCGGAGATGCTGGAAGTGGAAAGCCTCCAATGTCCAATCTCCATTCCTTACTCTCCACTTGTGACCCCGACGAGCCGATATAGACAGACTCCTCTTTCACAACTCACTCGATATCTATCAAGTCAGAATACTGCCCCGAAAATGTGCAAAAAAGCCACCTGCGGAACCTGCAGTAAGCCCTTGTATCTAATTTCAAGAATGTGGTACTAAGATGCATACAGAGAAGACCTCCTGGTGGGGTTGCGGCAGCCATATTCAGTCCGTTATCGACAACGTCCCTGAGGCTGAGCGCTGCGAGTGCGAGCCCAAGGTCGAGGTCGGCGGTGCTTCGTACCCGCCTATGGCCGCGTCTCCCAACTGACTTATCGAGAGAGCTGCGGCTCTGGTTCTATGGACGCGTGGCAAGAAAGCGACGTGGTCACCCACTGGCGTTGTGGAGGAAGCGTTGTAGTGTTCCTGATGGCGAGGCGATTGTAGGAGATCATGGCTTGGCGTGCGTGGCGTTGGGGTTGATTCAGGAAATAGAATTGGTGGTTGATGACTACGTGACTAAGAAACTATCAGAAAATGCTCAAGGCAATCATTTCCCATTCTCGTGAACTGTTGTAATACTGAATCTTGAGACAATGAATCTCAGCATATAGGGGTTCAAGCCCGAAACAAGTAGACAGGCGGGAAAAGAACAACGGAGCGGTCGTATAAAATGAGAATAGGAGGTCATCAAGAGGGTGCAGAAGAGGGTCTCATATCGATTTATATAAACAACAGCTGCCGCATCCAACTTTATCTACCTCCTTCTCGCTCCACCACCAGATGCAGCATCTCCTCTCTCCGCTAAGCTTACTACCTCCTGAATACCAGCAGCTTCCTGTTCCTCCTCCAGAGCCACAATTTCCTCACGACAATCCCACCACTTCTCCTCACTGAGCTCAAAGGCCTTAGCTTTGATCTCCTTGATAGCTAGTGTCTCGGGCTGGATGTTCTTCCAACGGAGGCTCGTCATCAAAATCTCCTGCCACTCAGCTGATGTCCGGACGAAGAACTCTCGTCGACTCTCAAAAGGCTGTTGTTTTGTCAGCAAACCCCTCATGGTATCGAAATGAGGATGGGAAATACGTACTCTAGGGTGAGGTAGTCCGTCGTCCACGGAAGTGGCTACAGTCTCAGTCTCATCCTCTTCTGAGGGCGTTGAAGGCTCCGATGAAGCCTCAGAAACCTCATCTTGCTTCTTCTTCCTCTTACTGGGTGTGTAGAGCTGCTGACCCGTTTCTTCCTCGTCCTCATCTTCTTCATCCTCCTCATCCTCATCCTCATCGTCGTCCTCGTCATCAGACTCCTGAAACTCAAGTCAGCTAACAAAATTTCATATGTCATTTCCACATCACTTACGATCCAGTCCTCGACGGGCCGACTAAAGATCTCCTTGCAACCATCTAGTTTTCCAAGGTCGATGGCATAGAGGTCATCAAATGTAAACTCTCGGTCTCCCTTCTCAAATGTTCCGCCATAGATATAGAGGACATCTTCTTGAATCGCCAGTTGAGCATTAAACCTTACATGTGGGGGTTCCAAGGTCACTGGCATTTCTCTTGTCGGCTTGTCGTCGTCTCTTTCCTCTTCCTTCTTGGCAAGCTCGATATCGTCAGCGTCATCCAGAGAAGCTCCAGTCTCCAAAGCAGCAAGCTGTCTCAGAAGCTCGTCTTCATTTGCTTGAGCCCGACCACGGCGCCCGCCTCGGGGCTCAGTAGCAGCCTTCTTCTGTTGACGAGGCTTTCGTAGACCCAAAGGCATGAATCGATTTCGTTCAATGTTCCAAGCGAAAAGCTGGTTGAAAAACTCACTATCCATCCCCTCCTCACTAGCCTCAACGTCGTGCACTCCTCCAAAGAGAATACCGCGGCCCTTGTGCCAGGCCATTGTCGCACCAGCGCGTGTAGGGTTGGGAGCATTGGCAGGCTTCTTTCGCTTTTCCCAGCGAACAACCGGGGGGGTATTGGGGTTGGCGTCTGTGGCAGGCTGGGAGATTCTGAGGAAGAAGCAGTCTTCATGAACCTTGGGAATAAGAACATTTCGCTGAGCCTGGCTAGGTCCCTTGTTGCCCTTTTGCTTGACGTTGACAGTCGCCTTAACACGTGAGTATCCTCCGTAGAGAACCGCACCTTGTTCATGGGGTAGCAGAGTAAAGGATGAGCGAGCATCTGGCTTGAGTTGGGCAGGAGGCAGTTGAGGAGAGTGCCACACAAAGTTAACGGTATCAAAGATCCAGAGATCGGAAAGGTACTTTGTCTGATTTGAAGTGTCTTGGAAACCACCAAAGAGGATAATGTACTGCTTCCAGTACGTCATTCGGTGACCACTTCGAGCTGAAGGGCTCTTGTCCTTTCCCTTGCTCTCAATCTTCGTCCACTCCCTCGTTGCAGGCTCCAGCCTCCAGAAATCTGAGTAGTGATGAAATGTGCCCTGTTTTGGCGAAGAGAACTCCCCGCCAAAGAGATAGACATGGTTCGGATTTCCGGCTCTGGTCCAGGCATGACCAGATCGTGGGAGTGGAGCATTGGGTGAAGTTACACATCGCCACTCGTCTCTGTTGATGTTGTAGATATTTAGATCGTTAAAGAACTGAGCGAGAGAGCCATTGAAGTACTCGCCACCGAATAGTAGTAAAGTATTGCTATCATGAGGTGAAGCCATCAACGTTGAAGCAGCTCTCGCTCTCGGAGGTGCATCTATTACCGTCTCAGTGATCTTGAGGAACTGCTCCTGTTGTCTTCGGTACTCTTCGAGCACCTCATCAAGATCAACATCTTCGGCATCACTTCCTTCGACCTTGGCAGCCTTATTCTTGGCCTTCTTTTCACCCTTATTGGCCTGCTTGGCTGCTTTCTCAGCCTGATCCTGATCATTAGTTAAACGTTCACCATGTCATGATGCATGGAGGGGCAATCATATTTGGAGGGGTAAATTTGATGGAGGGGCAAAGACATAGGTAGACGAGGTAGCACAGAATATGACGGCACCTTTTTTGCCTTTTTGGCGTCAGCGTTCTTCTTCTTATCTTTTGCCATGATGAAGATGAGTATTTGTCACCGTAGGACAAGTTGCCAAGTTTGGGCTCCGATGCGAAAATTCCTGCGTGTGGATGGGGTTCCTACGGGTTTTGATCAAGTCAAATCCAACCATTCACGGTACAGTACCAATGAAATCATATACACTGTACGTTGATCACTTATGCAATTTGAACAAGCTGGAGGATACCCGCTTGGACGATACACCAGCGTGCTGTTGATGTCTGCCTGAGCTCCGAATTATATTACTATGCCGTTGAATAGGCAATGCACGGCATCAAATAAGTAAGTATTGTTGGCCCCCGACAGCAGCATCATCTCGTCAACCAAATGCCCGACACTTTCAGCAGCACCCTTCCTCAGGTACAGCCTTCTTTCATTGGTATGCGAGTCGCGACAGTGATATATTTTGGTGGGAGTCTTTCACTGGCGGACCCTTGAGTATTTGCCTGGAAGGTAAGCTACGAGGGCCTTGCTGGCACCCTCCATGCAGTATTGAACAACCTCGACTTTCCTATCAGGAGGTGCTAGTCTGGCGATTTGTCGGATATCACTCGTCCGTGGGAGAAACAACGCGTGATCCAGCCTGTTGTATGCAGTGTGTAAATCGTCAAGATTGTACGGCTGCATGTTGTAAAGATTAAATACTTCATCAGTGCGGTATCCAGGGCCGCCCCAAGGTGGACTTGCAAACAGTACTGTTTCGTCAAGGCTTACTCTCAGATTCGGGTGCAGTTCTTCTGTGTGATTGAATAACTTGTCGAGGTACTCGAAGCTATCACCGAGAACCCACGTGATTAGCCCCGGCGCGATACCATAGACCTTGGCGTTATTCTGGGCACAGGCTAGAGTTGAAGGGTCGCGTTCGATCGAGATAACGCGACTCCATCGTTCAGAAAGAGCAAAGGCAATACTGTTACCCCCTGCACCACCAAAGACATCGATCAGGATATGCTTCTTTTGATCGGTACCGTACATATCATGAGCCACCTGGCTAGATTAGAGTTAGCAGAGCCTTGAGGAGGTTCAGAGATTGTATACTCACTTTGCTACTGGCTCGGGCGTCACACCAAACCAGGCATCGTCTGTCATGTAAACTCCATAGTCATATAATGAGAAGATCGAATAACGCTGCGCAAAGTATCTGACCATTTTAGCAAGATCGAGAGAAGTGACCTAGTCAATAGTTGCTCACTTTTGAATATCCCATGGCACCTCATGCTTTCCTTGATAGTGGTGACAATCATCAGCAAGAGGCAGCTCTTCAGCGGGCTTCAGAGAGTACTCGGAGTCGTCCAGCAACATTTCTACCCCTGAACTACTCATATCTTGATCGAAAGTATAGTACGAGTAAGTTTTGTATTAATAGCTAGCAGCCATTCTTTGTCAAGAATTGAAAAATAGACTTGCCATGAGCAAGTCGTAGAAAGCTCAAAGGTTGAAATTGAGCACGAGGCTGAGGATGAGCTCCCCCCACAGTATGCCCCACATAGAGACTAGTGGGCTTGGCACAGACGCCATCGCTGCAAGGCTGCCACTGTAATAGTGACAGCTTGCGATTGCTCGATCTGCCCTTGACATGCTTCCATCTGATACAGTACCTACCTATTCTAAGGTACTTAACACATCAACCCCTTTTGATCCCCAGAAATAATAGACACACACGGATCTAGAGGAAAAGTCACTGAAGCAATGTTTAATGCGCTAAACCGCTTCATCTCGCGCCTGGACGGAGACGCCCAGCAGCAGAGGCAACAAGAGCGAGGCTCCTTCGGCTTCCAGGTGCTGCGCAATACCAACCTGGAGCTTGCTATCGAGCCCTGGTTCGACTTTATTGTTGGAATTAATGGTAGACCTATTGTATGTTGGCCCATTCTAGGTACTCTAAGCTCCTTATCTCTTCTAACAACTAGTCTAGGAGGACCCTGAACCAGCCTTGTTCAGCCAGGAAGTGAGAAACTGCGCGGGCAGCACAGTTACCCTGGGATTATGGAATGCAAAAGTAAACTATTATCTTTGCGCCCTCTGAACTCTCTTACTGACAACAATTAGGGCCAAAGAACGAGAGAAATCCATGCTCCTGTTGCGTTAGATACTGCATCCCTCGGTCTTTCGCTCCAATACGCTCCGCTGGCCCTTGCTGCCAACATCTGGCACGTTCTCGATGTCCCCGCCAACTCTCCCGCCGATGCCGCCGGTCTTCTGCCATACAGTGACTATATCCTCGGCAGTCCTGAGGGTGCGTTATATGGCGAGGGAGGCCTGGGCGAGCTCGTCGAGGACTTTATTGGACGGCCGATGCGAATCTGGGTCTACAACAACGAATACAATGTCACCAGAGAAGTCACAATACAGCCCAGCAGGGATTGGGGTGGCCAAGGAGCGCTGGGTTGCGTGCTTGGATACGGAGCCCTTCACAGGATACCTCCTCCTCTGAGCGAGCCCGTTGATGCCCCCGGCGAGACGATGTTCGACGGAGCCACCAATGAAAAGAGTGAGGACGCATTTACTCCTGCTATAGGTGGCTCCGAGCCCGCCCCTCCCGCAGGAGACTTTTTGGTGCCTGCACAGGTGATAGGTGAGGCTCCGGTGAGCGCACCGTCGAGGGGAGCCGGCAAGAAGAAGGAACGCCATGGTCACAACCCTAACAGGCTGATGGATGACTACTTTAAAGAGGAGGAAGAGAAGAGTCGGGCTGTGGACAATGCACCTTCGGCTAGGAACTCACCAGCCCCTCCCCCACCCAAAGGCGGTCCTCCAAGGGACTCACCAAAGCCAGAGACCCAGGCCAGTGGTGGTGAAGCAGAATGAGAGTATGGCGAGATAGCACATGTAAATGATTCCCCTTGCTGATTGTTCTATTTCCCGATCTATTGGTCAAACTTAAAGAATTTCGTGATTTGCCGTCTTTTATCGTACACTGCCTGATGGGTCCGACGTAGTAGCCCTCGAGAGGTCCCTATGCCACCAGGGTCACAATATTCAACCAGCCGTCTAGTTAATGAAGTTGATGGCGAAGAAATGCAGGATCAAGCTGCAGACGATGTAGTCGGCGAAAGCTCTAGAGAAGGTTTTAGTGTTGAGTCTCCTTTATTAACCCGAGTTCGACAAACCTTTCGGGGGATACTGAAGGACAATCATTCTTGACAGCCTCATTTGTTTGAAGTCGTAGCGAAGCTGGGTATCATTAGCCATAATCTTTCGAGGTCGCCGGTCGTCGTAACATACCAGTCAAGACGAACTGCCCAACTGTCACACAGAAGCCGGACAGGAAAGCGTTGAAGGGCTAAGAAGCATTAGCAATCGATGAAAGACTGGATATCCACGGAGAAAGACGCACGAAGGTGCCAGCGAGGGCGCAGTTGATGAATTGGAGAACACCAACGACAACAAGGAAGACCATAAAAGCATCAACCAACTTGATGCGCTGAGGAGTGTTGTTGACGTAGTGATTGTAGAGGTTCTGGACTACCTTGTCCCACTGAACTTCGCCCTTGATTTCGTTCTTGGCGATGGCGACGGGCTTGGGCTGAGGCTGAGGAGGAACTGAACCAGCGCTGGTGGTGCTGGACTGAGTGGTAGCAGCGGCCGAGGGGGTGATATCACGGACGTTCTTCTTAGCCGCCATTGTTGTAATTCGGGAGGGTTTGTTGGGTGAGTTGTACTGTTTGTTTGGTGTGGGTGTTTCTTTCGATATTATGAGGCTTTGGTGATGGTTGATTTGTAGTGTTTGATGTTGATGTCGGTGGATTTGGTTAGTCCAAGGTAGTTCAAAGTGCAGTATCCGTAGGAGAGCTTCCTCTGGACACGAAAGCTCCAAGGTGAACGGGATATGATTGGCTTACAAAAAGCCAAGAATCCGGGGGTATAGACCCACCCTCACCGCGAACTGTGAGGTACGTACCTCGAATATGTCGTCAATGGCCGAGAGCTCCGCAGCTTCATCTTGGACATGAAAGAACAAGGTTGCTGTTTCATCTAGAAAATCTACAAAATTACATCGAGAGACCAGACCGTGAGGACAAAACAAAATACAATGGCGAGTAATGAGCCTTGTAACGACATTTATCAGCTCGTTGGCTAACAAGTTTAGGCCACCGTCAATTACCACGATCTTGAGCTTCCTGCCTACATCCTCGGTGCTCTGACCGCAGGAGGTGGTATCATGGGATACGCGCGCACACGATCTGTTCCTTCGATTGTTGCTGGCTGTGCTGTTGGATTCTTATGTAAGTCCCGATATTATCTACCTTGCCTTCCCCTTAGCATGACAACGTGTTAACAACTCCCTTGTAGATGCTCTTGGTGGCTATCGCATTCAGAATGAGCAGCCTTATGGAGTCGAGCTTGGTCTTTTAGCCTCCGTCGTTCTTGGGGGATCTGCTTTCCCCCGAGCCCTTCGTCTGAGGAAACCGGTTCCAATTCTTCTCAGCGTCATTTCAGCATTTGGCCTCTTCACCTACGGTTCTGCTCTTCGAAGGAGGGCCTGAGACAGCTGTCAGATGATCATAGCTTAGTCAAAACAATGGTACGATGCAATCTAATCACTTGTTCTGGATCGATGGACTGGCTATCTGGAACTGTTCTGACTCAGTGTGAGACATCGACATAGTGTTGTGATATGCTTAACACCAGGACCCGCCCGGATCACTTCCCTCAATTGACATACGATATGAGAAAGGCCTTCAAATGCAGTTCTATCGATATGGTGTATTATCAAGAGATCACCACAGAATTCTGGTGGCGCTCAGGTCAGCCTCTTTTATGGTAAGACGGTAGGAATCAACGGCTTCAAAACGCGTGAAAGTAGAATCTTGCGAGGCATCAAATTCTTCTCTCACGCCTTCTACTTACAACATTCCCAGTCATCGACCGCCATGAGTCGTGTACTGTGAGCTGTCTCATTTGATCAATACCGATATTCTGACTCTTTAACAATGACCCGCTAAGTATCAGGGAGAATCATGGGTTTAAGGCTAAGCTTGTTACATGCTTAATGAATGTCTCATACTAGAAGTATTTCCTCTTAGGCCAACGTCTCGCTTATCATCGTCGATTACACATGTTATTCTTAAGGTTGGGAGCATTCGAATAAGAACGAAAACCTTCTATCAAGTTTCAGAAGGTTTCATTTCGACTCGGCTTACAACTTGGAGAACACCAGATTTTTGAAGTATGGCTGAAGGTTCATTGTCGAAGTAGACTATAGCGGCACAACCGTTACTTGTCATGTTATGGTTTCTCTTATCCCACAACCAAGCTTTCATCCAAGGAATGTCGATATTGAACTCACTAAGCCTGGATGACATCCTGAAAAATGGCAGTGTAAGGGGATCTTTGGCATGTCACTCTAACATATGTAGACTGTAGAAGGCGTTGATTTAAGTTCATCTGAACTTAGTTGTCCTATCGCTCGTAGTCTTTCTAACCACTACAATGATGAGACAGAAGAAAGCAGCAGAAGACTTGCATTAGCTGCAGGCTACTAGAGGCAACCGCGTGGATCGATTGATAGTAGGTAATCTAAAGATGATCATCAGCCTTTTGGCATTGGAATGGATGTTATTCATGAGTGAATTAGGGCACTTTCGAAGCTCCCCTTTTGTACCTGCTATTCAGATATGGGCTGCTTATGAAAGGTATATAAAGAACCTTCTTGATCTCATCCACCGACCGCTCCTTGAATTGAAAGTCAGAGGAAGGCAACGTTTGCGCCCGGTTTCTTTGGTTCCGAAATATCTCGTTGAAGATGGGGTTTCATCTGTCAAGGCTCGTTGCCTTGGTGGCACTGCTACGTGCTTCATACGCATTCAGCGTCACCGCAGTCACTGATGGAGACGCTCTGGCCTCTGCTATCTTTGGCGCAGGCATAATTGTCATCTCAGCATCTTTTACAGGCGCATCGGACAGTTCTGGAACATTCACTGATGGACCTTTCGGTATGGGAGACGCAGCGATCCTCACCTCGGGAACTGCTGTGGGAGCTCTTCTAAACGGAGGCCACTTCGTGGATAATGGTGCGGCTGGGTCAGTAACGTACTGCGGCGGAAGTTCAAGTAACAACGCTGCGATATTGACCGCGGATGTCATGCTTCTCCCAGGCTTCGGAGGAATGAGATTCGAGGTTGTCATGGCTTCGGAAGAATCTGGGTTAGTAATACGGGCAACAAAGTGTTTTACAGTCAACTAATGAACCAAGGGGCGTTCCTGATCCAATCGGTATATTCGTAGACAACCAGAACTATGCTTTGGATGGTAATGGGAATAGACTGACCGCGATGAGCCCCTGGCTGTCACAACCTTTGATTATCGTACCGCCCAACAGCGTTACCTCGTACGCCAGCTCGTCACCGCCTTATTGGATAGATGTCCCGTTAATTCCCGGAGGTCCGCAGACAGTGGTCGTCGCAATCTGTGATGCTTCAGACGCCGTATTCGACTCTGCCCTGATGATTAAAGCTGAAGCCTGCGTTGAGTGCAACGAACCTTTCCGACTTGCCTATGTCACAACCACAACTACATTGGCAGCAGGCGATACTCCGTACACCTCTACTATCACTGCTTCGGGAACTGTATCCGGAACGATTGAAATCGGGGTAGCAGCAGCAAAAACCACCATCACTACCGAGGAGCCTACAACGACGACAGTTGCAGACGAGACAACAACTACCTCTGAAGAGCCCTCTACATCAACTACTCAGGATGAATCAACAAAAACTTCTCAGGAGGCAACTAGTACTGCTGAAGATACTAATATGGCAACAACTAGAAAAGAGACGACCACTATGACCACCCTTGAGGAGACGACTACCACGACTGCCAAGGAAACAACATCCACTGCTTCGGGAACGGCCACAGACATTACTACAACCATTAACACAGGCACTACCACCGAAACTACCATAGACGTTATGGAGACATCGACCGAAGCCAGTAGCTCAGTCACTTTAGAAGAACTCCCAAACTCTACCATGGCAATAACAGTAACAACAAGTGTCGAACGGATTGACACAGTTACAGAGTATTCAACCATCGTAACCGATTCCATTACTGCCACAACATCTGATACTACAACTAAAACAGCTCCAAACTCTTCCAACGAGAGCACTACTAGCCTCGAAACAACGAGTTTGTCCAAAAGCTCCATAGACAGTACAACTACCTCTCGGGAAGAAGTTCAAGTGTCATCAACTATCCTAGCAGTCCCAACGTCTACCGGCGAGGTCACCCTGAGCTTGAGTAGTGGCCTCTCAAGCGAGTCAGCAATAAGTAAGCACTCACCGTATTCATCTAAAAGCCCACCTTCCCTGCCACAGTCATTGCATTTACAGCTGCAGAGAGCCCAGTACTAACAGCAGAACTAGCCCCAATACTGGAAATGACCACAGCCGAGTCCTTGGAAACAAGTGCTGCCGAAGAGACGAAGTCCTCGGCAGACGCAATTTCAAACTCGTGGGAGGAGACAAGCTTTAGTGATGGTAAGACACTTATAACGACGAGAGTGACCTCTGATGTTTCCCCTTTAAACCTTACCGCATGTGCATAAAATGGATCTGACAATATGCTTTCGACAGCCATCACTTCAACAGCCCAGGACACACCGTCTCCAGCGACACCAACAGCTGCTACCTCATCTGCCGTACCGTCTAACCTAGCAGTGATCGGGACCTTCAAGTTCTTCGGCTGCTTAGGATCTGCAGCTGGTTATCCCAGCTTTGACTTGATCGGAGAGGGACCTGATATGACCACTGCAGAGTGTGCCAGATTAGGAAAAGGACGTACCTATATAGGCATCTACCAGAGGTAAGTTATGAGTCATTAATGCTACGCTCATGCGACTCATCTCAATTAGGTCCTGTTATGCAGCAGATATCTTGGACTCGGCTGAAACTGTGACCAATGGTCGCTGTGATCTGCCATGTCCTGGGGACCCGGGCCTGTTCTGTGGCGGTGTGATTTTGACCGACTCAACCCCGGACTCGCTCCTTCGACGTCAAGATGCCTCTCCGGGCATTTTGCTCACTTTGTATGCGCAGATTGAAGCTATATCCAGCTCTTTGACCACTTCGGAAACCCCTAGCATAGTAGGGATATCTGCCCTCACAGTAGCCTCCACAGAGATTACTCTTCAGCCTATTTTGACCTCTGAGTCTTCCGGGTTGCCTACCGAAGAACCCGGCATTTTCGAATTCTCCACCCTCAAGCACAGAAACATTTGTTGAGTCCGTCATCACCCTTGAGCCTTCAGTTCCTGTCACTAGATCACAAGGCACAAAGCCGGTCACGCCCCCATTCCCGACAGTCTCTTATAATGCAGGCAACTTGACCAGAACCGAAGCTGTGGTGCCAATGATCACCACTGTAACATACACCATTGTTGACCCTAATAACCCGTCTGACTGGACTATCACTGAGTATTGTACCACGTTGCGACCGCCCCTTTGCCGCAGATGTCAGTATCAGAAACCGCCAACGGTTGAGATGACTATCGAGATGGGTTGCAACAGGTGTGGCCACAACGGAGAGAACGCCATTGCTATTACTGTTCCAGCCGGTGCAGCTGTCGCAGGGCCCGCAAGAGAATATGCGGCTCACGAAACCCACATCGTTGAACATTACGAGCCTAGGCCGGACACTCAGGGGACTCAGCTCAAGAACTCTTCCCCTACAGCCAAGGTTAGCCATGGTCAAGCGGAGCTTTCTGCAGTGCCTCTGGGAGGAAACGGTTATTCTGATGCCCCTAACCCAACGTTTCACCGTAGGCCAGCTCCAACTCATACACCGGTGATTGTGCCAGATGCTTCTATTGTCGTTGTCTCAGGGGCGGTGGTAAAGGCAATCGACGGAATGCTGATGGCAATTCTCCTGATGGTTGGTTTTATTTTTCTCCTGTAGAAATTTTACTCAGTCATCGACCCTTGGAGCTTTCTCCCTTTCTTCTTCTTCTTCCCTTCATTTTTGCATCTTTTCAGGAGCCAAGAATGAGGTAGACAATATTGTAATACTGTACATATTTCACAGCACATAGTCCTTTGGGAGCAAGAAAACACGAGACCTAAGTTTAGGGTGATAAAATAAACTCTACAAAAGGTATCCTAAACTCATCCTAAACTCATCCTAAATTTATACCAAGTTACCTAAATCTTTTCATCAGTTAGGCTTAAGGTCCTTGGTTTTATTGCCTTCCCTAGATACCTAGTGTTCTGCTTGATAATAAGTCTTGGCGCCCCAATACAAGTTCGGTTTCAAGAAGTGATCGTGATATAGGAACATGCACCTCACGGCGACTAAGAGCAGCCTGGTAACTGATATAGGGTCGTATTAACACTTTGTACTGTCACAACCTCATGCTTCCTTGTCATGAATTTATCGCCCAGAACGCCAGCCAAAATGTTTCTAGTATACAGGTCGAATACAGCCCATCGTCAATGGATTCGCTTCGTGTCGAATTCGGGTTGTTGGCATCGCATCGTGAGGCGTTTCCATATCACAGTCCCAATTCCCGCTGCTGCTCCCGGATTTTGTCGCGCTTCGCCCGGGAAGCGTTTCGATTCTCAGCCTGCATCTTTGATCGTTCTATCTTTAAGCATTCGTTGACCTTCTCTTTGGCGTCATTGCAGCTCCCAACAGCCTTGTGCATGAAGCCTTGGCTATGGCACTGTTCGAGAGCAGCGATGACCTCTTCACACGCTGTGACTGGGGTCAGCGCGCGGTGGCAATAAAGCGCTCGAAGGACTTACCCAGAGCGTTCTTTGTGTGAAGATGAGGATGCATGATGATGTCGATATAGGTACTGGACAGCGTTGGAGGACCCTGAAAGAAATACAGTGATCGCCACATGCTGAGATTGAATATTGGGTCGCGGTGCACGGACCAGGCGGGAAGCTCCATCGGATTTGGAGGGGCATTGTTGTATTTGCGTTGGCTTCTACAAGTATTTCCACACAAGAGAACATCCATTGATACACAACCAACAGAGAGAAGCAGTATATCGGAACACATTGCTTCCTTTAAATAAAGATGTCTTCAGCGGCTCAGGTACCTGCTAAGAAGCAGCAAGGTCAGCACAACCCCCCTCTGACACACCCTATGACGCCGCCTCTTACTCACGATGCCTAGATCTTCAAGTTACCTACTCCAACTACAAAAACACTCTTCAGCAAATAGCTCAGAGAATTGGTGATATTGAGCAAGAAGCCGAGGAGCACAAGTAAGTGGCTTACTCTTCACTATTGTCTTCGCCGTCATTAAGACAGCTTGAGCATGGTGTCAGCTTGCCCCCAAACTCCCTCCTCCCACAACATAGTGTTACCGCATGTTGAACTACTGATTCTGATATGGTCTTCACCAGACTTGTTTTGGAGACACTAGAGCCCCTCTCAGAAGACAGAAAGTGTTTCCGTCTCATCAATGGTGTGCTTGTTGAGAGGACGGTCAAGGATGTGGTACCAGCCCTCAAGACCAACCAAGAAGGGCTTCGCAAGGTGCTGGATGATTTGGTGAAGCAATACAAGACGAAGCAGGATGATCTTGAGAAGTGGAAGGTAAGAGAAAAATATCCAGCCCTTGATGTAAGAGTACAGCCGATACTAATGATTCTTACAGAAGAAGAACAATGTGCAGGTTGTACAGCAATAATAAGACTACGAGAACAGAATAAAACAAAACGTTTGTATTAGTGCCACAGAGGCTTTATTTTTGAGAATTACCAGAGAGTCGCATGTTGGCGACTCATGAGATATGCAACTATTGAACACAGCCTCATACGACAGAGCTTGCAACAACGCAATTACTCCTCAGTATCCCTTCTCTCTACGATTGCCACTCCATAGGACCTCCCGATGTTTCTGCTCCAGCCTCATTTGGATGTGGATGAGATGGACTTCCGTGACCTGCTAGCCTTCCAAATGTCTGCCTTTCAGGCTGAACGAGCAACACGACGGAAGAAATGGAAAGATGGTGTTGATGCGTTGTACACTTGCTGCGCACTGTGGGGTTATGGCGGCAAAAGCGTCTGCATGCCCAACCGCATTGAGGCCCCAGAAGCATCAGAGTTTTGACATGCAGGATGTCAAACACACAATGCAATGTAATGCGACGCAAGACCTAGACAGCGGGCATGTGTTTGTATGGACAGAAACACCCCGATGGACGAGGCTTGCCCTCCGGTTGCATTAACTGGCCATATGTACCTTGGTGTCGGACCACACTGCTGATGATGGTGATACCTTTCTTTTGAGGAGAAAAATGAGGAAATTTCCGCACACTCAATCGGTCTGAAACTCATGACTTTTGCGAGAGTTACCTCATATTTCATGCCTCAACCGAAGATGTGCGCATCAAGGCGAACTGCATGAGAATGAGAAAGCCAGAGGATGACAAAGATAGTACGATGGACAGCTGGCGTTTTCCATGTGCATGCAACGTCAATCAAAGTTACATGTCTGACTGATCTTCACCGAGATCTGAAAAGAGTCTGATCGATATGGGGCAGCCTAGCCATGAACTGCAAGTCATCATATGCTGCCTTCACCCCGACAGCTCTCCACCACCTTGTCAAGAGTAGCAGCAGCATCATCATGACCTTGTGGGGGCTAGTGTATTCCTCTGGCGCAGCAGATCGTTTGTTGACATGCAGAAGCCATGACATGTACTTCTGACTGGTTGATATTGCACTTGTGTCCCCTTCTTAAGTGGGAGGCCCTGCGGCACAGCGGCCGCTCCAATGCTCAGCTTGTTGTTCCGTGAAAATATGATCTCTGGAATGGCTTTGATGAGATCGAGTCCAATCAGACCTGAAGGACAGAATGGCTGATATTAGTGGCTTATCGATAACACCTTCACAGGCTTGTTTGTTGCTGAAAACCGTTGCATCAAACCGCAATGGGCTGAGTTTTATGATCTTCAGGAACTCTCATCATCGCAGCAGATCAATAAAAGATCTATCAATTTTCGTCGCCATACCGCCAAGTCGTCACTTAACGTACCTTGCCGGCTTCACCTTGACTGTGCCAGGGGGCGGTCAGCGGGAACTCTGATGAGGCTACCACAGTCATTTATCCTAACCAGATACTGTCATGTATGTTCTGAAAGCTGTTTGTGGCTTGGCTAGGATGCGTGCATTGGGATCCAGTTATGAGAAAGCCTTAACATTTTGGGTGAACTCCATTTGCTTACACTGGAAGGTTTGATAGGGTTTCAGAAGCCCTGATAAGCTTTGAATCAACTAAAGTCCCAAATCAACAGTAGGGAATAATGGCATATGGTGGTAAGGCCTCTTTGATTGGTACAATCAAGCCGTAACTGGGATGACCAACACTCCAGTTTGTCGGGTCCTTGCAGGTATTGGACCATGCCGTTGGCTATGTTTTACAAGGAGGCTGAACCAGTTATTGGACTGTAATTTTCGAACTAGGCTGAAAACTCGTGGCTAAGTTGCTGGCTTGCATCTGAGGCATACTATGCGGAAGCTTACAGGTTGCGATGTACAAATGAGGCCGACAATATGTTACCCCTACAGCTCAGCCCAAACTGAACCCTGGCAATGGAAGCGTGGATACAGTTTTGATGTGGCTTGATGAAAATGCCATTGTCGAATAAGGAATCAGAGTGGCCCCCCTCTTCCGTTACCGCCCAGGTGGACTTGATCATGACCGGTCAAGTGCCTGATAGTGAGTGAGAGCCTGGACGTCATTTTGAGGAGGCATTGGAGATGGGGTCATTTGCAGAGATGGATGTGTTTGTTGAGAGACATATCCTGATCCAACAGCGCTGCAGTAGAAGGCCTCGCTGCAGCGCATCTATAGCAGAGCTGATATTGGGTGTAGCACCAGAATGGCCCATCTCGCACGTTTCCTCGGCCAGTACAGGACAGTAGGTATCACTGTAAACACGGGTTCTTTTTCGTACGATGGTCCCCCAAAGCCAAGGTAGGTGAAAAAGAGTTTGCGACACACCGCCTGGGGCCATGCTCCTGTGTACCCATGGGAGTGTTTGCAGCAACTTGCCTACCTGCTTTCCTAGACAAGCCCAGGGCTTTTGGCTTTAGCGGCTGAAGGAATCAAGGAAGCGAGCAGATGGATGGTCCATCGAGGGAGTATTCCTTGTCCGGGTCAGTCGGATTGATATAGCGGTGTCGAGAGGATCAATAGGTAATTATACAGGAATTTGAGCATCTTCTCAGCACTGTGCCTGTAAGCTTTGGTGTTGCTTTCTTGTGAAGGTTTGCATGGCTAATAAACTCCAATGTGCTGCTTCTGAGTTGATTTGGCCCTACGATGACAGCCAACCAGCTCATCAAAAAGGGTTAGATGGGGCCCCAGCTCGTTATCGATAACGTCTAACGTTAATACCTACTAATGGAAGCGGACTCCAGTGTATTAGAGCAACTAACTACCTCAGCAATGGCGCCGGGGTCTAACTAAAAGTTAACAGTGCGGATTAAGTTAGTGTGTACATACCTACGAAGGTTGCTGGGGCCAGGCACGCTTTAGGCTTTCAGCCTTGGCCTTGGGTTTGTTGTTGGCGTGTCAGGGAAACGAAACATCTCCCTAGTCAACCTCACTTGCACTTGCACTTCCACTTCCATCCACCACCACCAAAAGCTGACCAAGTTTCTTCACCTTGCCCGAATTGATCAACGCAACTTTGACTAATTGGATCGCGTCTTGACCGCATAGCCGCTACTTACCATCTTAATCGTCTGGCTTGCTTAATAGCAGCTGCAATCAATCAATTGTAAGTCTCTTTTTCCAGAAAAGAACCCCACGCCCGCTGCTGCACTCCACATATGCACCTCAACTGCGACCACAAGCGAACAACTCAGACACCCTCTCGCTCGCTGCTCCTCGCACTCTCACTCACTCTAGCCTCGCCTCCATCGCCACTGAGCTCTTTGCTTTCCCCTGCTGGCGAACCCCATCGCGCTCCATCATCTATCAGTCATCGAATCTACACACGCCCCAGCCCCGGCCTGTCCTGGTTCTCTTTGGCCTCCCGAGCTATTATTGATTGTTCCCTCTGACTCTGGATCTGACGCGATTTGGTAGAACCCCCGCGGCATATTGGAGCTGAAATTGGCGAACGAGACGCTTGCGCCCCTCGTGTAACACATTCTTCAAGCTCCGTACCCGGTAGAACCTTCGCACTCCCGTGCAATTCGCCGTTGGTCTCCTGCTAAACCGCGACCCGAATCTGCGCCGCTCCGTCCCGTCGATTCTGAGACGCCTCCGGCCGACATCACTACCTACTGAGGTGTATCGCCATCGCTGTTGACCTGCGTCCTGCCGTCCTGCGCGTATCCTTTGAGCTTCCAACGCGTGTGCTACAGCTTTGTCTTGTGCGCGTCGGCCTTTGCTCTTGATTTGTGTCTATCAGCCGGCTTGGGCCTGTTGCAGAACAGCTCGAAGCTCGCGCGACTTGTCTACCTCAGTTTGATCTGTATTTCCTAGACTGTACGTACCAATATGTCTTTGATTGAATCAAAGCCCCTTCCTGTCCTCCTCCCATACCATGCATGGCCTTGATTCTCTACCGGACGGACCTCGAAGTCATGGTCCCCCCGCCTTCATCACTTCACTTGGCTTTTACACCGGAGGGAGCCCACCCCCTCCGGTGCCTGCTCCGCTCCGTGTCCTGTATCTTGGTTACCTTACCCTTACCTCACCTCTCCTTGTCTCGACAATAGACATCCACATCAACCACTCCTTACCTCAGAAGCACACGCCCCCAGTATTCCCCAAGTGGACAGCGTCATAGCCCCAAGATCCCGGGCCAGGGACCACCTGCATTAGTGAAGAGGAACCCTCATCGGTACGGTACTCTTTTGATTGACTTTGCACAGCACGCACCGCAGAACCAAGACCCCTCCTCTCTCGCACACCCTGACGCTTGCAAGCCCTACCATCTGCGACGTGGCCAGGGGACACATCATCGCAAGGTCCAGCTGTGCGAGCCCGAAATCCCCTTTGACAAAGGACGCTAGCAGCCGCTGCAGGTAGCCAAATATGTCGGATTCCCCCCAATCCGCTGCTCCCAAGGAGGTTGACCATGGTGCACCGTCACCCGACGACGAAGCACAAATGAACGAGCAACAAGACCCACAAGCCGCAAACTCAGCGGGCTACGAGTATGAGGGTGTAAAGGAACAAGATCGATGGTTGCCAATAGCCAATGGTATGTTATCTATCTACAGAGGCATCCTGATATGATTTGTTCGTCCCTTTCTGCGCGAGCTGTTTGACGCCTCAGCCCGCCCAGCCGTGCATATCTGGATCCCTCTCATGTCTCGCGATTCGTCCTCCAAATCACCCAAAGCGCCTCGCGCCTCCAAGGCCGACCGGGCTGATGAGCTTGATGCTAACATTCGAAACTTTGCTCCAGTTGCTCGTATCATGAAGAATGCACTACCTGAGAACGCGAAGATCGCGAAAGAGGCCAAGGAGTGTATGCAAGAGTGTGTCAGTGAATTTATCTCTTTCATCACAAGCGAGGGTGAGTTCTGGATTCACAGCCTTACTGAGACTTGCACTTGAAAATCCCGAGTCATGTCTTGGATCTGCAGCATGCTGACTTGCACAGCGTCGGAGAAATGCCAGCAAGAGAAACGCAAGACCGTAAATGGTGAAGACATTCTTTTCGCCATGACATCTCTCGGTTTCGAGAACTACGCGGAAGCGCTGAAAGTTTACCTCAGCAAGTACAGAGAGGTAAGTCAAATACTCTATCAACAGGGACCCTGGATCTATTGAGTGAATGACTTGCAGATATGCTCCTTGCAAGCTTTGTCGCTGAAGGAGCCTATACCGAGTAGCAAGAGAAGTGTTTGAGGATACTTCTGTCATTCAGTTGCTAACGCGAATCACCAACAGCAACAGAATCAGTCGAACCGCGATCGAGTGGGGATCGATAATCAACAATGGATGAATGATGCCAAAACAGAGCCTAGTGCCGTGGGCGAATTTGGACAGGACGGAAACGGCGTCGAGGCTGGGGGTGATCCCAACTACATTTATGCCTCGCAACCTGGCCACAATGGCAACGCTGGCGAGGGCTACTAAAACGCTGCCTGCAGTGAGGAGCGGACGACGAAGCATGGCCCCAACAACCCACTCCCTGGTCCCAACAGCGATCTTCTAACGTCCACTCGAATGGTTCTTCTGACCAGCGGCAGCATGTACGCCTTGAACAGCACAGGCTCATCATATCGGTTGCGAGTATTAGCTCAGTGAACGGTATCGACAGCAATCCAATCATCTCAAATGCTGCACTGTAACGCAAGTGTATCTTTGTTCACAAGAAGCTTTCCTCCAGGATATGTACGTGAACTTGAGGAACGACGGCAGACTCAAATGTATGAGGTGGTGTTGAGGACGGTATTTTAGGGAAGGGCAGGAAGCATATATGGGAGACACGACTGCGTTTGTGTTCAGAGATAGAGGCGCGATTTGCGTCTGGTACTTACCTGCAAACGTGGGAGCAGTCCCAAAATGATCAGTGTTAATAATCACGACAGTCAGAAAGGGTCTTTGAGAAGCAGACTTAGCGGATATGCATTGAGTCCAGAGGCAAGGAGTTTTGAGCCAGTAGTTTTTAGATAAATAACACCCACAGTCTGTTTGTTTCAGAATCCGCCCAGGTGTCTAAGAATATACCTCTTATTAGTGTTTTGACAGTAAGGTGATGACATGAGCTTTGAAGGCAAAACGGCAGTTCCTATATGGCGTTTTCTCATAACTAGGTAGAGAAAGAATCATGCATTTATGAAGTTGTGATCACGAGCGAAACTTGGGGGTTTCCCGCAGTCATTGAAAGGTCAATAACCAATCTCAATGGGAATTCGACACATGAAATAAGAACAACGATTGCAATGTATGAACTGAGGTTGACTTCAGTATTAGATGTGACGCAATCACTTAAAACAAAAGTAGAGTGACGGAGAAGATACACCACCTTTCCCAATTCGGAAGAGCACCAGAGGCACGTGTGGTCCCCACCAAAAATCGTCGAAAAATTGGGTACTCGACAGAAATTGGAAAAAAAAGTTCCAATGGCCACCAGCGCTTAACAATTGACCCTCCGAGATTTCTTCATCATCGCTTCCACCCACAAGGCAGGAAAAGAAAACCGAGCTCTCCATCTTCCGGCACTCGTGCTGTTGAGACATGCTTATTATGACTACTGACTCTTTACGGTCAAAATTTCTACATACTCTGCAGCCCATGATCATACCTTGATAGCCCACCCGAAGCACCCCTCTCTCTCTGTTGTTGCCTGAGAGACGCCACCATCACTTCGAGTCAACCATACTCCCCTCCATCGAGCGACAGCGCACCACGAAGCGAGACATATTCAAACATTCAGTAAGGGCCCAAATCAATGAGACCCTTTACACCTACGACCAGGAATTTCTCTGGTCCAGTCCCAAGGAGCTCCACGCCTGTACGCTCCATCCTCAAACCTGCATCTGTCCTGGGGAGGAGAAAGGCCGAGTATGCTGGGCTAAGCGACCCCGTCGACGCACCCGAGAGCCCCACGAAACGCCGCAAAATCTTGATAGACGAAACCCGAAACGTGACGTACGAAGTCGGACGACGGACCATGGATGAGGTGAAGCTCGAAGTCAGGACTGCCCTTGAAGAGCACCTGAGAGGAAATGATAGCCAATACGACACATTGAAGGAACTCTTCGCCAGCGACAAGCAGCGATACCTACCACCCGTCGTTGGAGAGGAAGATGATACCCTGAAACCCCACGAACTCCAGGTTTACGTGGTGGCTCTTACTGGATGTGTTCCCATTCTCAAAGACAGGCTCTGTAATGGTCTCGTCCATACTGTTCTGAGTTGCTCCTGGCTTGGACGAGACGATGCCTTCGTGAAAGTGTTTACTCATTTCCTGGCGGCCTTGGTCAGCGCCCAGGGTTCGTACCTGTCACCAGTTCTGATGATGATGGTGGAGAAATTCTGCGACAGTCGATCTTCAGTGTGGAGCGTCCCAGATTTCCCTGAGGTCAGCCGCGATACCATGCGCAATCGACTGCACAGCACCCTACAGTACTTGCTTCAGATGTTTCCTTCCGCAATCTCAGTGCTCGAGGAGCTCCTCGTGAGTAAGTTGCCTTTCCACAACGAGTCCATGCGTGTACACATGGCGTATGTCGACAACCTTCTTCGTATCAAGGACTATGTGCCCGACTCGCGTGACGAAGTCCTTGATATTATCCTGAAACGAGTTGTCCAGATCGACTCTCAGATGCAAACCGATCTGGAAGATCTGGACGATGATGTGACTGCTGCCGTCATGTACGCGCTGCGCGAACATTCAGAGGGAGATGCCTGGGAGAACGACGGCGATTCCGACGATGAGAGCGATGCAGAATCGGTCCATAGCGACGACCCCGATTTCGACGAGAATGTCGCCAGAATCAAGTCGATCAAGGGAAGCGTTGAAAAGATGGATGCCATGATGGATACACTGTTCAGCGTCTACACTCCTCATTTTACCAACCCTGGGTCGGACACCGCATTCGACATGTTTACTGTCCTATTGCGCGAGTTTGAACAGCTGGTGCTGCCCACATACAAGTCTCGACACACGCAGTTCCTCATTTTTCATTTTGCTCAGATGCATGAGCGCCTCACAGACGCATTCTGCGGCCAGCTCATTGCTACTGCGTTCCAGGGGAACACGCCCAACGTCCTGAAGCAATCTGCCGCAGCATATCTCGCCAGTTTCGTGGCTCGTGGCGCTCATCTACCAAGCGGCCTGATCCGAAGTATCTTTGGGCTTCTTTTGCATCACTTGGACCAGTACCGCAAGAAATACGAACCCTTATGTCGGGGACCAGACCTGATGCGATTCACGCCATACTACAGCCTCGTTCAGGCCACACTCTACATATTCTGCTTCCGCTGGCAGGACTTGATCGTATCGACTCCGGAGTTTGTGGACCCCGAGGATCCGGCTTCATACATTGGCCAGGAGATGGAGTGGATGGGAACATGCAGAAAAGATCTTTCCGTGCAGATCTTTAGCAAACTCAACCCTCTCAAGGTCTGCGCGCCTGTAATCGTCGAGGAATTCGCCAAGATTTCCCATCGTCTCAATTTTATGTACGTCTATCCGTTGGTGGAGAGCAACAAACGCGTTCGCTTGACGCAATATCTCACGGCCACCTACTCGACAGGAGGAGCCCTTCGAGATGCTGGCTATGAGACACAAGATGAGAGCTTCCATCAGTTAGACCCTTATTTCCCATTCGATCCTTATCAGCTGCCAGTTAGTAAAAGGTGGCTCGAGAACGACTACGTGCATTGGAAGGCGGTGCAAGGGCTAAACGCCGAGGACGAGGACGACAGCGAAGATGATATTGATGACGACCTTGTTGAGGACGAGATTGAGGAGGGCACAGCGACGGATAGCGATGGTGAAGATTATGAATAGAGACGTGGCATAGTCATTTACGACGGAAGCATGGTTTGCGATTTGTGATTTACAAAACACAGCAAGGCGTTGGGGAGGATTTGTTTGATTTTCAAAGGCTTGGTTCTATACCCGAGGATGGTTCGGATGTGAAAGGATCTCGAAAATTACCATGAGATGAGAGAGAGTTATGGAATGCACATACACTCTTCTAGACAATGAGCAGAAAGGAAAAGTTTACAACCCAAGATATATCCTTTAGAGTTTTGTGTCACCATTCATTTGTGTTTGTAATCATTGTGCATGACTATTAATACCATCTCCGCGGAACGATGAGCATCTGTGACGTAGGAGAAACCGTCAGCGAGCTCACAAAGGGGCCTTTCAGTTCTCCGTCAGAGTGCTCAGTACATGATCTAGATTTAGGGGCGGTAGAAAACCTCAGTCTGGAGTCTAAGGAGACAAAAAGGCTTAGACAAGGTAATTAGCAGGGATAGCTCAGGGCAATCCATAATGGATTTGGCTTGTTCTCTGATCAGTTTACTTCCTTGCCTTGATGAAAGGTCTTGATATCTATCTACTGTGCAAGTCCTCTGACAGCTCGAATGGATGGGGGAACTTGGAGCCGAAAGCCCTCTCGGAATAGGCAGGAAAACTCCGATTCAGCTCGTGACTCGACGACATGTCTGCTTTTCTGACTTGCATATTGTCTTGTCATGAGTGATATAGTTGGATCTCTTCTCTTTCTCTCTTCTCATTATAAGAAACACGTCTTCTCCTCTCCTCTTACGGCGGTTTTATGTCAGGCTATTTTTAGTTCCTATCCTTCCTTGCCTTGTCTTCCTCCTTCCATCTACCGAACTCGCACGGGGCATGTTCCGCTTCGAGATTTAATCCGCCCGCGCTTACTTAAACCCAACGTAACACTTGGAAACCCACTCAAACTTTGAGACTCATTCATTAAAGTGGGCTCATTCTCGAACTTACATACAAAAGCCTTCCAGCAACGAATTGCCATCTAATCACGTCATGGCAAATACAGCTACAGCTACAGCAGACGAGAGACCTTCTTTTACCGAGTTTCTCAAAAAGACTAAGCAAAAGGTCGCTGGAACGCCATGTGAAGGCCCTGACTGTCCCACGCCTCAGCGGAGGGGGAGGAAGAGCAGAGGCAGCGTTGGGATGAGCAGCGAGTGTAAGTATAGAGCGTGCCCTCGTCATCTTTCTGTGTGATTTCAGTCGATATCTTTCGTCCGCTCGATTCCGTAATGGTCCGGTTCAGTGACTGGCCACTCTTCGACCTAGATTCTCAGACAGTCGTGCAAGACATCTCACATATCACCCAGACACCACTAACACCCCCCCAGCACCCGAAAACAGTAGTGAAACTTCACCCCAGAAATCTCGCAAGTCTCTCACTGCAACTGAGAAAGCAAAGCTGCGCCGGACCCAGGTCCGACGGGCTCAGATCCAGCATCGTCAGCGCAAAGCAGAATATCAGAAACAACTCGAGCTCGACATCACTCACTTCCGTGAACTTATCGCCTTGACAGAATTTGAGTCTGAACAACTCAAAAAGGACAATGACTCTATCAAAGACCTATTAACGAATAAAGGCATCACTACCCCAAGATGCAAGTCTGGTACCTGCTCTATACGTCCCCGTTTTACCAAGGAGGTGGTTGCTGGCGACAATGATGCTTGGGTCGACGACACGCTAGGCATCAAGTTGAGAGCCGAGGATCCGACTTTTCAAGAATACGATCAAGACGGCGGAGAGATATTTGCCGATATCAACGTTGACGACATTATTGTTACTCTCAAGAAGGATGAATCGATGGAGACGCCAGCTTTCAGTATCCGATCAAACGAATCAAGCAGCAACTCTACGAGTTCGCCACCGCCATTACCCGATCTCAACCTGACTCCTGATGAGGAGCAAAAGGCTGTCAACTTCATCCTCTCGTAAGTCCACCTTGAAACTCATACTGCATCATGAATGTTGTGATGGCCTCGCTAACATTTCACAGACTTGAACATATCTGTTGGGATCACTTCTTCGTTGGTGACTTTCCATCTCACTCTCACCTCTCCAACGACGAACCCAAAGGCCACTGCCTCATGGCGTCTTCACTCTGCATGGCCAACGCACCTTTGGATGTATTTGGTGACCGCAAGCTAGTCTCTTCAGCATCATCTTGCCACAATCGTCGTTCTCTCGGCCTGGATCCTTATGTACCTCCTGTTCACCTGGAGTGGCCATCTCCCCGAATATCATTATCCTCGCTCTATGGCCTCGCACAGAGTCTCAACCCCGGCGACTTGGAAATCACTCCTGTACAAGCCTGGTTCGAGCTAGCGTCACGCTTTGACAAGAGTCTTTTGCTGGAAAGGCTAGACTTACTAGGCACGGAACTTGTTGGCGTATCGAAGTGTCTGGAGTTCGGAGCTGTTATGGAGAAAGATGCTTTCGAGAGTGTTGTTGCGAGGGTGTACGGAGGCACTCTTGAAGAAGCCATGGCCGCCGCCGCGATTATCGATCCACAACTGGGCAGTGTTTGCGATATTTCTCGCATGCGGAATTTTCAGGCCAGCCTTATCACGAACCAACTAGGCTTCGTGGGATATGCTCAGAGCTAAGGTGTTTTGTAGCCAGGAGCTGAGATTTTTGTGTTGGGTCCGGGTTTTCGTTTTTCTTCTTTTCTCCCTTTTCAAACGGCTTCATCTCCGTTCAGCCGAGCACCTCAAGGCGCATTATCAAGCTGTCTCGTTGTAGGTCCAGAGTATCTGTGGTTTGGTTTCACCAGATATCACTTGCACAGCCGTCAAGGCTTGACAGGGTTTGAGCCTACATGCATATGCTTAGGGCAGTTTAACTCTCTTTTTGGATCTTGTTCTTTTTTCTTTCTTTTTTTTCAACAGATAGGTCGCTAGAGAATATCCACTCTATGAAATTCATCTCCCCCCTATTATACATGATTTGTCATCTCTACAATGCCCTAACTATGCTCCTCTCATCAAAAATATCCTTCAACAAGCTTGAGATGCAGGCATCTCGATCAACTCGGCCCATTGCGTATGTAGACTCAAAGGCAAAGATGCTAAGCTGTCCAAAGAAGGGCCGGAGTACCTTCGCCACCAGTTCATCCTTTCTATCAAGGCTGACATCATCATTAATGCCCCCTGGTCCGAGGAGGGGTCGTCGAGATGAGCCACGTGCCACCGGATTGACAACGGAAGAGGATTGGAAGCCCGAGCTATTGACGGAAGCCCCGAGCTCGTCAGATAGCTCGTCAACAAGGGCTACAGGTTGATAGGTGGATGGCCGATACACGGCATCGATAGTGTCAGTGATGAAGAGCCATTCATGAAGCTGGAAATCATCCGGTGCCACACAGATCAAAAGATCTAAAAGCTTGCAAGCCTGCAAAACTGAGGCGTTGGTGTAAGTGTCAGAAGCAGTGCTGTTGTCGGGTGCAGCCACAGAAGATATTGCTGCATGAATCTCAGCGTTGACAACGGGCCATAACATGCCTAGATGGATAGCACTAGTTCTCAAGGCCAGTGCACGGAATACCATGTAGATATCCGCTCTTGTAGTTGACGATGGCGAGGATGTTGACGAGGCGCCCAGAAGCTCAGCCAGTCTACTGAATATCTCTGGCAAATCGGAAACGAATGCGTCTTCAGAGCCCGCAAGAATCAATGTGGCAATTCTCCGGAGGTTGAGTTGCGTCTTGCGATCAGCTTCGAGGCGAGCTGAAGTTGCTCCAACGCCAAAAACAATGCCGGCTGTCGAAGGGGCATTAATACGACCCACGATCTCTGGCATCTTCTCCTTGTCCGTAAGAGTCCATTGTCTTAACAAAGGCAGCCAGTCTTCCTTGGCCAAATCAAGATCCATGCCAAAGAACTTGGAGTCGTTAAAAGCATCACCGACATCCTTCTTCCAATTCTTCTGGTTATTGTGGACTCGTGATAATTCGTGCAGAAGACACATCGTGTTCTTCGATACTATGTCAGGGAATCCTTTGGCTCTCAAGGTTGGTCCAATAACATTAGTAGAGATAGTGGCCGTAGCAGAGAGGACTCTATCAGGTTCAACCAATACTTTTGTCAGTTTTGGGACGATAGAGGCCAATATAGAGATGATGTCATCAGGCCCTTCGCTGGCTCCGTTCAGGGAGTTCCCAGAGTCGGATTTAGGAATACCACTGCCCGATGTTGTTGAGTCTGTGAACGCCACAGGTCTTGTAGTGAAAAGAGCAGCAAGGAGACGGATAAAGGTGTCCTGTAACGATGTTAGCAAACAAGCAGGTTATAAATGAGGACATAACATACCCCTAGCTCCTTTCTCATCCTCCTTTGTTCTCCAAAGTTGGTGTTGTCAACTTTCTCGCCTAAAAGAGCAGCAAATCCCAGGAGGTTTGGCAGTGTTTGTCTATGTGGGAATGGATTCGTGAGAAGATCTTTGAGGAACGCCATGCAATCCTGCCATATTTCGTCCATAGCATCATCATCCAGCGTCCTTGTGTACTCCACAAGAAACCAGACAAGATCGGTGTCTTGCAGGGATATTGTCATTGTGGACTTGGATGCAGTGTCTACGGCACCGGCACCGGCACCAGTCCTGCGGTAGATAGCATTGAACAAGGCAGGTATGCAGTGCTTGGGCCGGCATGCCTCTAACGCAGAAAGCATATTGAAGACCTGGGTTGACTCAGCACCATCAATTGATTGTTTCCATAGAGCAATGACTGTTTCCAGGCATTGGAGATCCTCTGCAGCGAAGAGATGTTCAAGTAACCTCCTAGCACGATTGCGCATGCGCAAGGATGTATAGTTGAATGACCCAAAGGAGCCTTGATCTTGCTTGCTTGAGTCATTGCCTTGACCCCATGTCCAAATCTTGAAACAGATGCGGACAGCATCCTGGAACGCCAGATGGACCGTCAGTCGGTCATTTGCTGTAGCACTGCGAGACTGGGGGGTATCTGATTGCCACACGTTTGACACCATGCTTCCGAAGAGAGACTGGGGCTGATCCGGGCTCTTTACCACCTGTGTACGAGCCTCCTCGTTCAGGAGCTGTTGATGTGCCCGTGCCAGAACTTGCTCAAGGCCATTGAGGAGGAAAATAAGGGTAGACTCAGGTGACGATTTCTCGCTACCAGGAGATAGGGCATTGGAGGAGAAGGTTTCCCGCAAGTTGGCGAACGTTATACCGATTTCTCTACAAAGTGTCTCAACCAAGGGAATAAGTACCTGGAAGATAGAATCGGAGTATAGCGGCAAGCACTCGGACACGAAAGCAACCCAGCTGTCTAGAACCGGGCGGCTACTGGGTGAGCCGAGACCGTCTTGCAGGCACTGGAGAAGCTGAGGTGGCGGTGGCGAGATTGTCCGGGCTTCTGACACTGAAAGTGATGGTCGACTTCCCCTTGGGTCGAATGAGGATGGTCGTCTTTCAGATATAGGGGAAGTTGGAACGTCAGCCGGGGCGATATCTCTAAGCTTGAGTGTATCATAAACAACATCAAGCAAAAGAACCTGCACATATCCATCCGAGCCTTGAAGAGACTTCTCGAGTCGGTCGATAAGTACATTTTCAAGGTGCTGAGCTGATAGGCAGGCGGCAAAAGGACTGATTAGAAACTTATGCAAAAGGCTGAGTGCGTATCTATAGAGTTGGTTGACACGATGTTCAAACTCCATGGTAGCATTATCAGGGGCATTGATCGTTATGCACCTCATGCATACGCGAATAAAGAACTCTTGCAATGTCATCTCATTTTCTTCACCCCCAGCTTTCATCAGGTCAGACTCAAGTTGCGCATGTGTATATGGGTGACTTACAACTGATTTGCATATGCTGACCATGAAAGGAAACATGTTTGGACGACAGCACAGTCCATGAAATATCTCCAGCGCACGTCAATATATTTGAAAGTGTTCTGAGGTAGTAAAGACAAAGATCCAGATCCGCGTCCTCGGAGAACGACAATGAATCTTGATTGGGTTTCTCGTCATTCTGTGTTAGGGTCTGCAAGAAGGGTACGTCGGATAACCTGGAAATGAATAACAAAAAGAGTCTGGTATTCATTAGCAGTGGTTTCCAAATTATCAGAACTGAGACTTACCTATCAATCCCCAGCATTGTGTTAAGCCAAGCCTTGACTGTCATATATAAAGGGGTCCGATCATCTTGTAGGGCATCAAGGATAAGGAGTACTGGCTGTGTGAGTATAATCTCGTAGTTGTCGGCTCCCGCAAGGCGCGGAAGGCTTTTCATATCCTGTGTTGGGGTTTTAGACCCTCGACGCTCAGGTGAAACATTGTCTTGTAAAGTGTGTGACCATAGCACACTCAAAGCACGACCTTTGTCAACAGCCTCGATAGCACCCAGACGAGCGGTCTCTTGTGAGATGATAAGACTGGACAATGCTGCTTCAATATCGCGATTGGATGTGGACAGGGCCGACTGCAATTGCCATAAACCCCTGACTGCTTCGACATGGTATTTTGGCTCAGATGCTGAAAGGTAAGTCCAGGCATGCCGGACCAAGAGAGGTACTAGACTTGATAATTGTGCTGTCTCGATCCTTTCAGCATAGTAAAGCTGAGTCGACAGTTGCAGGATAGCCGAGAAGGACGAAAATGCCATGATATCTGGGCATTCAAGGAGTTCAAGCATGAGTTGCAGGAGTTCCTCCTCTTTGGCTTCATATGTTTTTGGGGTCTTGTGGATCACAAGAACGAGTAATCGAATACAAGCATTGAGATCATTCTCAGATGATCCCAGATCCTGGCAGACAAATTGAGCAGCCTTCTCTAGGATAGCTCGTCCTATAGTCAAAGCATTAAAGGGGGAGGCAGACGCCTCAATATTACCCTGTTCATTGACATAAAAGCTCTGCGACTTCTTCAAAATCTCCACGTTTGTCGGCAAACTTCTGCTTCGATTCTCTGAGTTCTTGCTGATCACAGGAAAGACCCTCTCTGGAACAAGCTCCAAGAGTGACATGGTAACGCTCAGGGCTTGAGTAGAAAGGGACAACATTTGCGGATCCAAATGGTTCTTAGCAGAGACGCGCTCTTTGAAGTCTTGGAGCATAGCCAATGCTGTCAGACAACACAGAGGTGCATGAAGTGTGACCATCTCTTCCTCCCGCACGTTGAAGTTGGACAAGATAAAGTTGACAAGAGAGAGTTTGTCGTTGCGCTCGGGTGGACTGAGAGTTCCAGGACCCAGAGCCTGGGCAAGAAGTGAAGCAATCTCACCGTAGATGAGGCCGCTCTCGATACCATCGAAGAAGACGCTAGCACTCCGCAAGACTTCGCTAAACTCTGTCTTGCTTGAGGCAATGTCCTTGAATCGACGTACGCTCTCGATAATGGGCAGAAAAACTTCAGGGACAACTAAACCGCCAATTTCCCATCGATCCATCAAAGACAAGCATATTCTGTAAGGCTTGGCGCGTTCACTAGCTGTATTACGAGAATTGCTTTCAATCATTTGCAGGATAGCCTTAGTCAAAGGTTGCAATCCGAATTCTTCGAAGTAGTTAGTCTTTGAAGCTAAGAAGGCATGCTGGTCAGCAGGAGGGCTGGATGCATTGTCACCGCTGGCTTCGTGTTCAGCGGTTGGTTCAGGCCCCAGCAGCCACGCCCAAAGGCGTCTGTTCAAACTCATATCGCGCCGAGTGACTACGCCAACAGCCGCTTTGAGCAGTAGTTCAAGGTCATCCGGCTTTACTCGGGACTGAATAACATGAGCATTTAGTGGGAGATGAGAAACTAGGAGGTCCAAGAAGCCGCGCTGAATTAGTAGCTGTTCATCAGAAAGGCCACTCGCAAAGCAACGTAACAAGAGCCCTGGCTCGGGGGATGTAACGAGCTCCGCGAGCTTGCTTTTAGTGTCTTCGTCGCCATCGCTTTGCGATGTCGCTGACTTGTTCGGGTCAGGGGCTGCCCTTGGCCCCAAAGGCGGCAGAGAGCGTACCAAGTACGCCAGTGCCCCAGAGCGACGACTCTGGCTAGTGATCGATGCTAAGAAGAAACATTGCCAAAAGAAAGCATCGCCTGAGGAATGCTGATTGGTGATTTCTTCGCTATATGAGGGCCTAATGGCATGCTTGAAACTCTCCACAAGGCGCAGTGTTCGGTCAAAGTCTTCACTTGTCTCTTCTTCGAGACCAGGAAGCAGAGCAAGTATTATAGATTTCATTGCTGGGCGAAGCGATCGGGGGTCGATGCCAAGGAAGTGCCGTTCCAGGAGATCTAGATATGGTGCCCTGACTGACAGCGAAGCAAAGGAGAGGACTGTGGCCAATCCTGGCAGATATAGAGGTAGGTCTCTCGATAGACCATCTTTACCAATGACCGAGAATACCAGGTTATACAATTCGAGAGCTTTTTGGTGCACGCCAGACGGGAGGGAGGGATTGAGGCACTGTGAGAGTCGTTTGGCAACAGTCGCTTTGGACGGGATGGCATTGATCGACTTGGGGCGAGCTTGTAGAGCCTGAGATTCGTTATTAACCTATACCACCTGGTAATTTCCGCATACATCATACCTTGAGAAGCTTGTTCAGAAACGAAATGTAGTCTGCCCATTCCTCCAAAGCTGTCTCGAACAAGACAAGTGCCCTATCAACTCCGTGTGCATATTTGCGATAAGATTTATCTTTGATGGCATAATCATCTGCGCTGTGAGTCAGAAAATGATCCAATTTCTCTCTGTATCAAAGGCGCACACCCACCTTCACCTAGCTGGTTCCTCCATTGGCGTGGAATAGGTGATTCTCGACCCGAGCTCTCGGGAGACACTGAGCGGCGACTGGACCCGGGCTCAAGGGCCATGGCTAGTGAAATATGCGCTTATAAGTGAAATCAAGGACATTGGGTATCCTATCGTGTTGCGACAGCAGCAAAAGGTATCGCTAGAGGCTAAGGATCGCAAAAAATGGTCTACAGGGTCTTTTATGAATCGTCGTAATCATGCATGCGCACCGATTCCCAATCAGAAGGCTACGTGGAGCATATAGGTAACTTCAACTGCACCCACTGAACCACCCTGAAATTGGCGGAGCTCTGCGAGTGCGGAGGTCCTTTGATTGGCTTGAGCTCCCAAGCCTTAGACCTGTTAGTGCAAGGCTACAACAACTCCAGCACGTCATGCCCCCAAAGGGAAACAAAGAACCAAAAGCTTAGGTAGCTACGACCTCTTACCTAAGTGATAAAAAATACTTGGTAAACTCGGTCTATTTTATCGTGCTTCTAGACCAGTTTATTTTGGCACCACTATACACCATCACAAGAGGCCCCCCCCTCATATGAAGCCCCTTACCTCCTCTTTTTTTGTCGATATCATCGCTTCTTGATCATATACGGCCTCTCAAGATGGCATAATGGCATCGCCTCATATCTCCAGGGGATTTCCAGGTCGTATGATTCTGGCAAAAATAAGTCTTCTTCCTTCTCGCCCCCGAACAGGCTTCTCTGCCAAGAAATGCGACGAGTGAGCTATCCGCCGCAATCATGGAGTCAGATAAAATGATCCAAAACCCAGCGTCTCCCACAAACGAAGATTATCGTCCACCACTACCGCCTCGGCCGTCAACGAGCGCTACCGACACAGCCTCTCTGCAAGCTCATGCTACCACGGCAATAACTCCTGTTGAAATACAGACGCTCTCTTTTCCTGATGGATCTCGAGGGACATTTTCCACTCCTGGGTCCGACTCACTCCCAAGCCCCGCCGAGGGTGATCATGCTTCCCCAAATCGACAGGAGAGTAGTGGCAGCGGTGAGGCAGACGAGACTGCTAGCATCATGAGTTTTGCACCAACAATGCGACCCGCTGGCGACATCGCAAGTCTACTTACCGGTGAACTACATAAGAAGAGTCCAGCTTGGAAGATGCTGCGAACTCAGTCGGCCACCGTTCTTCCTTTCGAGAAAGGCAGAGTAGGCGCAAACGATCGGTTCGCTGAGTTTCACCACGAGTTCAATCCTCTACCAGAGGATTACGACGAAGATGTCGAATCTGACATTTTGCATCTCTGGAAGTCGAAACTGAAGCATTATCTGATTCTTTCATCAGCCGGAAAGCCAATTTGGAGCCGCTATGGAGATCTGAGCCTGATAAACTCCTCCATGGGCGTTGTTCAAACCATCATTTCATTCTATGAAAGTGCCATGAATCCCCTTCAGGCCTTTTCTGCCGGAGATACTCGTTTTGTCATCTTGACCAAAGGCCCGCTCTACTTTGTCGCTATCAGCAAGCTGGGCGAAAGCGACTCGCAGATACAGGCACAATTGGATGCGCTATATATGCAAATCTTGTCAACACTAACCTTGCCCAGACTAACTCATATTTTTGCGAACCGACCGTCAACCGACTTACGAAAGCCTCTCGAAGGGACTGAGGGTCTTCTGTCTTCTCTGGCTGATACGTTCACAAAGGGATCTGCTTCGGCTTTGCTTGGATCTTTGGAATGTCTCCGGCTTCGGAAGTCTCAGCGGCATGCAATCAACAATACTTTCCTCAAATTGCGTACAGAAAAGTTGCTGTATGGTCTAATTGTGGCTGGTGGGAAACTTGTCAGCGTCATTCGGCCTCGTCGACATTCACTTCATCCTAGCGACCTGCAACTTATTTTCAACATGCTCTTCGAGAGTGACGGCATCAAGGGTGGTGGTGGAGAGAACTGGATTCCCATTTGCCTCCCCGCTTTCAACAACAAAGGTTATCTTTACATGTACGTCAGTTTCTTTGACGGCACTACTGGGGATCAAGCTAGTTCTCCTGCAGCGGCACAAGGGCGCTCGTCAGGAGAAGAAATCGCAATGATTCTCGTAAGCACTGATCGCGAGAGTTTCTTCGAGTTGAAGCAGATGCGGGACAACGTCGCCCAGCAGCTTGCTCAAAATGGGACATTGGCTATTATTCAGAACGCCACCCGTCTTGGTCGACCAAAACTACACGAAATTGCCCCTGGGAGTCAAGTCAGCCACTTCCTTTACAAGTCGCGGGCCAATGTACAATTCTGCATGGCGTCATTGGAGCCGCATTTCACTGGTCTTGTTGATCGCAGGAGATTGATGACGGTGTACCATGAGCTTCATGCATCCATTCACGCCAAACATTCACATCTCAAAGTTCTGCACGCTATCGGAGATGATGCAACTTCATTGGCCTGGACGACACCTATGTTTGAGTTTTACTGTGTTGCTGGACCTAATGTGTCGAGAGCGACCATTACACAAGGAGCGAACAAGATTATCCAGTGGGCCAAGAGGGAAGAAGAGCGCCTTTTCATCATTGGCGGTGGTGTATTCTGAGGACATGCCTCCTATTGAGGTCTGGTTCCTCGGTAATCCTTAAATCCAAGACCCTTGGTCTTGCAATCGGTCTTCTCCTAGAGCCGAGCAGAAACAAAGTGCCTCCTAACGCCGACATTATTCGTTACTAGCCTTCCCACCTCATTAATAATTAAGATAAGGGTTCGTGAAGTCCTTCTCAAATCATCACTTCGATCCTGCCTTCGAACTTGGCAACCTAGTGACAGCAAAAACTTGGCTGTCGTGGGTTGTTCGGCCGCCGTCGGGCTCTGAATGTGTGATGTTATCTGATGAAGGTGACGTTATATCGCTTGTTGGGCTCTGGGCTGAGTGACCCTCAAAATAGTCGTCCTTGGGGTCATCCTTGGAGTTGGACCGCGTGCGTACAGCTCCCCATGATCTCCTTGCCCACTCCAGGATGCGATCATTGACCTTTGACCGACGCTTGGTCTCTGATTCCCAGGAAGCATTGCGATGTTGAAGGGGTGACGGTCGGTCACCATCACAGCCAAAACTGTTACGGCTAGTTGTGCCAGTTGAAGGAAAACTCATGGTGTCGGTTGCGAGAGTTGTTCTCGAAGCGTTCATGATGTCCAACGAGAAGGGTGCATCGAAATCTTCATGAAATCGGGGGCTGCGTATTGATGGGCTTTGAAGTGATGACCCAGGTCGTTGAGATTCATAGGGATCCCGAGCTGGGAGTGGGAGAGTGAGGACGGGCCTTCGATCCGTCATTGTGGGCGAGACAAACTGAATCCGGTACTGAATGTGTGGTGTGGTGAGACTGGGTGTTGGAAGGTGTCGATGGTGACACTGTTATAAGAAATGATCCACGCAGGCTGAGGACCGGGTATAAGAATCAGCAACTTTTGCTTACCCTCCCAGCTCAAAGCTCAAGGAAGGACGTTGTCTATCGCTGGTGCTTTGTTGGCTTTCTAGAGCCGGGCGAGAAGGCAAAGGGTTCCCTTTTGTTCAAGTTCAAAGGCCCGTTAAACATGTGCATCCGACATTAGCTTGAGCTCAAACAAGTCCAAGTGTGCGAGAGACCCCTGACTAGGCTTGGACAAGCAATCATGGAGCCAACCAAGTGGGCTTCACAAACTGCGGGGATGGTACGGTGACCAGTTGAATGACAGAGATTGCCAGGCTCTGCCGGCTAGAGTCGTCCACAAGGACGGAAAATCTTGAAGGGTGGCCGAGGCATTTGAGTTGTGATAGAACCCACACACCAAGAGTAACAATAGAAACATCAAACTTTCCACCAACATTTTGGGCTTATTTCTGAAGAAACAGATGATCCTTTCTGTGACGGTACGTTGGTAAGAGTCTTGTAATGAAAATCGGGCTTCTTTTTTTAACAGCATTTCGCTCCCTTCGATGATCTACAGACATCTTCAAGATGATCACTTTCTTGATCCCGTATTATAGCCCAGCCCACCTACCAAGGTTAACCAAATCCAGGCAGTTAATTGACGTTTTTGGTGGGAAACAATTCAAGAAGAGCCACTCTAGACCCATCGAGCCAACTGAACCCTGTTGCCGAGTCAGATGTTTGAGTTAGACTCTATGCGGCAGCCCGTTTTCGGTACGGGGTTCCGGTCCCGTCCTTACACTCCCGAGTTCAGGTCCCTTGCCAAGGGTTGTCGCAAACCGCTTTGCCTTTGGACGTGTCCGAAATTGGTGAGTCACGCTACACACGGAGGGCACCCATTTGAAGATGCCAGTGGCACGAAATTGAGTCTGGACCTGGGACACCGGTTGCGGAGATGACTCGGAGGGCTCTCTACTTGTGCTTATGCATGCTTTATGACGGTTAGTCCTCTAAGGAGCTCGCATGACAATAATAGAAACCCGTGACCGGCCTCTCATTGAGATTCGTGATGCACGTGAGCCCTTGTCGGCGGTGAAGGTGGCCGAGATGTTAGTCTATCGCACGGACACATTCAACTTGTTAGTCAGGGAATTGATAATTCTTCAGGCATGAAAGGCATGTTTTGTTTGGAGAACCAATTCGTTTCAGTCAATGCGTTGGCATAAACCTTGACGCCCAACGCTACTCTTTACGAAAGAGGACTCCGCGCCGCCCACGTCGACATGCATTCATCGACGAGTAAATATCCTATTTGTAGCACCGAAAAGCCAACACTCAATGCCTTCTTTCGTCTCGTGGCGTTTCATATCATCGGCATTACAATCGCATAGATGGCAAGAATGTTGTCGATCTTTACGCCGTCCTTGAAACAGGCCTTTAGAGGTGTGTCTTTTTCTCCGGGCAGGCACACCACACACAGTCAACAACAACAACAACCTTAGTAAGGAGCAAGAAAACTTGAGATTTGAGAGAATACCAGAATAAAATCAGTAAAGAGTCCCCCAAGCTTTGGGTAAACTATACAAATATTTGCATCACTTAGGTCGTGTAAATTTTCAAAGGTTGCCTGCCTCCCCCGAGGTGGGTAGGCTTAGTGATGTCTTCGTTGAGGAAGGAGTTGTCTCTCCGGCCTCAGCTTTGTCACCATTGCTCTTCCTGCCCGGACCTGGCTACTAACAAAGTGTGACATCAACTTACTGCCTTCCGGACACTGGGCACCTAGGTAGGTACCTACCTAGGTGCCTGCTAGATTGGTATTCCCGAGGTACAAACCACGACAACATAAATTAGTACTAAGGTAACTCCTTCTTCAAATTCATCAGGGTGATAGCAACATCAAGACCAACCCTCTGATTCAAATAATGGTAAGTGCAGGTGTGATCGCAAGAGCGTGCCTCTTTAAAAACAGGAAGAATTCCATCATTAGGTAAGGTAGACTCCTCATACTTTCGTAGGTTATTCCTGTCTGAAGGAAGGATCCTTGCCGCAAGATGACCTCAACTTCCATCAGATCTCAATACTTCGTCTTCACTACCTAATAATCATTCTCTCGAGAATGCGTCCATCTTTCGCCTGTGACTATTGCCATTTTGGCTTGTAATCGCCTACTCCGACTTTCTTGGTCTTCTTGGTCTCCTGATCAGTAAATGATCAGTCGAATATTCCTTGCCTATCTTATTCCCCCCATTTTCATTCCTTGCAGCGACAGCGTCAAGTTGTTAAGGAGTGATCATGGACCTCAGTGATTCCAGATACAGATCAGTTAGCCAAGCTTCGTTGCATAGCGCCTATCAATCTCATGAAAGACGTTCCACTACCCCGAGGCTACGGTCTCCCTCTCAGCCACGACTACCCTTCCAGAGCTTGAACGACACTTCGGCTCTCCTCCGCTCTACCGGACCTCTAGAGAGCATGCTCAAGACGACAACAGAGACCGGAGATCTTGGTATCTACTCCATCAATTCTGGTTTACCTCCAAATATATCTCGACCCCCTCGCACGAGAGCCGGTCATAAAAGGGTGAGGCGGCCAGCTCACCCTTATTACGATGAAGTTAAGGACGGTCCAATTCGGGACGACCGTAGATCGCTACCCTCGTATCGAGACACGACTTCCGAGATCATTTCATTATATGGCTCGCCTGGAGTTCCTCATCCCAGGTCTTTTTCTCCCGCGTCAGAAGGCCAGCGAACACACTCTTTGACAACGTGCAGTTCAAGACGGGTACCTTCTTTTAAATCATCCGGTACTTTCCACAGCCAACAAAACAATAATGGCCATCAGCGCCCTCGCTCACCATTTCCATATCCCACGCGTCTAAGACGGCCCGCTGTCCGGCCTTCTTCTCCAGCAGTGACAGATAACGGTCTCATTGATCACCGGAGAATGGTTGAGATTGACAGGTCTTCGCATGTCAGTAACTCCTCCTTCTCTCATATTCAACCCCAGTCTGACGGTTAACAGCGCATGAACTACAGTTCTCACATGCATAGGGGTTATCGCAAGCATCCACGATACCCTCCCTTGTCCTTGAGGCCCGAATTCAGCCGATCAATGTCTTCATTACCCCCGCGCTCCTCATCCGCACCTTATTACGGTTCAAGGGCCAATCTGTCAAGACCCAGCGGTGCGGGGTATCCGCCATCGAAATCCCCATACTTTCAGTATATGCCTGGCGATCACAGCGTTCGATCTGCCAGTTTGACTTCCATCGTGGACATGTATCACGGCAGGACCCCGTACGATGCCTTGCAACCTCTTCGTTCGCCAAGCTCGTTCTACTACGATTATACGGAAGAGTTTGACAAAGAATTCCCGTGTGAATTTGAGTATGCGTCCACAATTGGCTCTCCTCAAGGACACACTATCGGCATATTGATGAAAGATGGCATGGAGGAAACAGATGCGGCGCACCCGGCCAGCTTCAAAGGTATGGCTTTTGCTGATGAGTTTGTGAAACTAGCAAGTTTAGATTCTAATGGAAGCTCAGCTTTACGTGAAAAGCAACAAACCCAGGTAGCTTCGGTGCCTATGTATGGCAGCTTGCATGCGTCCAGTCCTAAGGGGCAAGAATTTTATGATTGCGATATTAATTCTAGTTGCAAGGAAACTCCGATCTCTATCAAAAGAACTCAACAATCCCCAATGCAGCCGGTCTCGGAGCAACCAGCAACGGAGAAGCTGGATGACAGCCGCTTTTAGCAAAAGCAACCAGATACTTACAATGGTGGGCTTTCAAGTTTCCCCGAGCCCTGCTGTACCTCAGACATCTCAGCTATAGGGCCTTCAACACGCGACACGAATACAAAACCTCGAGGAGAGCAGCCGAAGGAAGGCCACCTGATGACTTCCACTCTAGCCCTGTGCGGTTCTCCCGTACTATCTATCGATACCAGCGAAGACGACTGGGTTTGGGAAGGTAGCCAACAAGAGAAGGGGTCTGGTGAACATGACACTGTTCGGGCAAGTCCACCTCCTGTTCCACCAAAGACGGAAGCTCGATGCCCTGACAAACTTTTGTTACATATGGGAAACGAAGCGGTCTCTGTGAAACCAAAGCTCCATGGGGCGCATCATCGCCGAACCCCCGCCAATACAAACATTAAGATCCCGAATAATAATGATGTGGCTCTGCCGAAGCGGGACGTGCCCCTGGACGTGCCAAAAGCAGATATAGACGCTGGGATTCTTTCACCTAACCCAATCTCACCAGCACGTCAGCTGAGGGTCACAAACAGCATTCCGCAGTTGATGAAGGCTTTGCCACCGTTACCTGACGAAGCACAACACAATTCCGATCCCCATTGTTGGAGCTCGTCTAGACATACCGCAGCCCACGCATATAAGATGTACGCCAGCAGTCCTGCCAATAATGCTATTCGCCTGGAGTCTAAAGTAGGTGCGGATACGATATATTCAAAACCAGTATCAAGAACCAATGACTCGACAAAGCCATCTTACCATCCAACCCAGTCCAATCCCTCTCGGTTCAAAGTTCGTTTAAGGTCGTCTCAGTCAGGGTTTCAGAGCAAATGGAGCCTTGATTCTCCGGGCATTCCTGAGAGAAGCTCCAGTAATCCTATCAAGCCAAGACTAAGACTCAAAGTGTCTCGAAGTCGAATGAGCAATAAGTTAATAGGCCCTGATGGAACAATTGTGCGCAACAGCCCTCTAAAACAGTACAGCTCTCTCCTAGAGTTGAAGAACTTTCCTCACAGAGACGCTTTTACAGATCGATCCAGCTTTAGGGAAGCACTGGAAGAGCAACTTGCCCAGTTTGGTGTTGATAAGCGACTCTCTAATATCGACGAAGGAACTATCCGAGGACCTTCGCGACAGCTGTCTGACCAGTTTGATATTCCTTATCCCCCTTCAACTAAGGGTATAGTAACGGCGGAACTAGTGAGTCAACCAAAGTTCGATAGCGGGCTTGGCATATCCGACAGATGGGACTTTGACAAAACACTATATTCAGGGAAGAACTTCATAAGGAAGAATTTTGACAGAAGTCTTTATTCAAAGCCCATGAGGAACAAGTCGGCTTTTCTTCGACACCGGGCTTCGCCGACGAACGTACGGAACAGGCCAAGGGGCCCAACCAACCTCAGCGACCCTACACCGTTACGGTCTGAGATTACTCAGGGCAGCTCTTTTGAAGATTCTATGCTGGCACCGAGCGTAATGTTTCCACAGAGAATACGCAATAGAACACGGCGAGTGAAGCGCTGGGCAGCAGAGGCAAAGCGGGCAGTCCAAGCTTTAATGCGACGAACACTGAGCCGATCTCAGCATTCGGATTCTGAAGGATAACATGGTGACTTTTTCCTGTGAAATTCAACCAGGGTGAGATTATTCACTACCATGACTGAATGTTATAGCGATTATTTTGTTGGTAGTTGAACATAATTACCTTGTTGTTGTGATGGGCATGAAGTACAACGGCATTATGCTAAACATTGATATGTTGAGCAACTTGAGGCAGAACTAGCATTAGATGAAACATACGGTTACTTGGTTCGAGGCAATCATAGTGATGAACAAGATCAACTAGTCTGATCACATTGAATCGGCAGGGTGAATGTGCATAGATGTATTATGTATATGACATGGGTATCAAGTTATATTCGATAAAATAAATTCTTGTGAATCGTGATGTAATCAAAGTCGTCAAGATCATTATTGCTTGGTGGTACCACTCATATCTAACCAAGCCTCGCATCGCTCCTGTTGGCCCTTGTCCACACTCTCCATGGTGTTGTTGTTCAATTCAAAAACTAGACGTCGCTGGTCATCGCCCCAATTCTCCCATCGAGGAGCATCCTCGTCACGGTGAGTGTTTGGGTCGAAGCTACGGACAAAACTGATCCAGTAGTTCTGGACGATGGGGACCATGGGCGCGTTGTAAGTGCGATAGCTGGGGCCAGCTTTGGCAGCTGTCATATCAGGGCCAAAGACGGCGGGCGCATTGGAGACATGAGGAACACCATAGCCGTCGTTCGTGAACTCTTCAATGGCAACATTATAGCGATAGGACCAGAGGGTCTTGTGGTCGGCGTGCTCAGCGAAGGCGTTGAGGATGTTGTTTGTAGGGCAGATGAAGGTTGCTTCGCCGTATGCACGCGAGGCTGAGGGGAACCAAGTATCGTGTTTTGCGATCTTGGGCTCTTGTGGGTAGAGGTCGAGAATAGTCTCGGTGTCATCTGTGGTCAAATAGGGGTATTCATTCTGCATATAGCGTATGAACTGGGCTGAGCTGCCTGCGTTGACGGCATAGTTGGATCCCTCTAGGTAAAGAATTAGTAGTGCAACATGAATATGGGTCCAAATACATACCATTCGTACAAGAGCCAGACAGTAGTGGCACCTTGACAAATTCGCCCTTCTCGTAGAGCTTAGAAGGCAAGTCTGAAAACATGTCACCATCAGTAGTGGGTGCCCAGTAGAAGTAAGATCGATAAGTGCGGCCGTCGAAAGGAGCCTTTGCGTTGTGGGTTTGAAGGTCTGTCGACTTGATTCCGCGGAGGCACTTCAATGTGTCGTCGGCATCAGCACAGTCTGTGGCGTTGACAACTCGATCAAACTGATACTGTAGATCGTCAGGGCTAGGCAGGCCAGGCATGAATGTCGACTCAGCAATGGCACCAGCAAAAAGACCCTCGTCTTTTCCACCGTAGGCAACGAGCTGAAGGGCAACGGATCCGGCACCGGCAGATTCACCATGGAGGACAACATGCTCAGGATCACCGCCAAACTCCTCGATATGTTTCTGGATCCAGTTGAGGAGGAATCTCTGATCCAACAATCCTGCGTTGAGGTCGCCATCTTCTTTGACCTCTTTGGAAGCGAGGAACCCAAACATGCCAACACGGTAGTTGAAGTTTACAAAGATGATGTTGTTGTTTGAGGCCGAGATGAGCTGTGTGCCGTTCACGTAGGGAGAAGCGTTCCTGATGTAGCCACCTGATTGGAAGAAGATCATGACGGGGAGTTTCGAGTCAGAGGTTGCATTTGCAGGAGTCCATATATTGGCGAATAGACAGTCTTCGTCGATGCGCGAGCTGAGACCGTCGTTGACTCCTGGGCAGTAAGGGGCGTACTATAGAGAATGAGATATTGTTGATTTGTGATGTGAGCCGAATTGCATTTACCTCTTGAGCCTTTAGTGTTCCGGTTGTGGACTCGGGTTCCTGAGGTGCTTTCCATCGAAGATCGCCCGTTGGGGCTTTTGCATAGCGTATACCGAGATACTCATGAATATTGCTCTCGAGGACGTTGCCTTGATATTTGGAGTAACCCAAGTCCACAAAGGGACCTTCCTTCTTCTTTGCTTGTTCCTCTTTATCGTCATCTGAGCTTTTCCCCTTGTCTTTGTTATTATCATTGTCATCTGAGTTGTTGTCTGGATTATCGCTGGGTTGTGGAGAGGGAGTCTGGTCGGCGTCTTCTTTGGCAGTGGGTTTATCGACATTGTGTTCCTTTGGAGAACACAGGTTTAGTCGTGCTTCAGGTTGTATTTTACAGACTGCCAAAGACTGTGTGTGTTTGAGTGATGAGTTGCAACATACCTTTTTGAGTCCGTAATACAGCCCCAGCGTCAAGCTCAGTATTAGCACTATTAGGCACACGATTGCACCAATTATGAACCATTTTTTCCGGCTGGGCTGTTTTTTTAATACGGCTCCATCATGCATGTTGTTCGCGTTATTGGGTGTATGTATAGAGTCTTCTTCGGAGACAGGGTCCGACAGTTTCGGAGCGGCTGTCATTATGGATGGCTGAGGCACTCGGTCTCTGGTGTTTTGAATGTGGGTGGTTCAATAGCCAGGGGCTTTAAGTTACCTAGACCTCGAATTATGGCGAGCTGTTTAAGTAGGACAGTTTCATTAATATGAGCCTTATGAGGTCATGAAATGGACAAAGAAACACGAAACAAAGGAAACGAGACTAATTGAGCTGACAATGGGGACGGACCTTTAATACAAACGAAGGAATATTACCAAGAGTTCCCTTGCCTACTCCGAGGTAGCTATAGAGTGAGTGTTGGCTGGCCCATGTAAGTTGAAAGAAACCGTCAAGACCCTTGCTTTTTTAGTGCTAGTCGGCCGCCACACCCGCGCAGGGGGCTAGAGGTACTTGAAATCAGCGGGCGGTTAGGTAGAGGTGAAAGTATAGCCAAGAGCCAAGAATCTAGAAGTGAATCCGTCTTATGGCCAGGTATCTTGAGGCATTATTGGTAGGTTGGATTGGGGGGTCGAATCTAAGCGAAGGCACCACAGAGTCAGAGACAACATCACTGTAAGGTAAGGTACCCGCGGAATTACAGGCAAGGGATGAATCAACCTTTATGTAGTTGGTGATGTTAGTAAAGATACAGGCTACGGACAAGAAAAGCGTGGCAGCCATCATTGGCCGAATCTCAGCGCTACTGTAGGGACCCAGGCTAAATCACGATATCCTTGCCCTGAGCTGTCCTGCCCTCGGCCGATATCAAAGCATAGCCCATATCGTAGCGGGTCCGAGGTCGAGACTTGACCCAATTCCACAATTTCCCATCATGCGGAAGAGGCTTTCAGGCATTCAAATCGGCCAAGTCGTTCCAGGTTGCGGCGTGGGCGATAGACATAGGTGCTAGGCTAGGCTAGGCTCTACAGTTCTTGGCAGTTTGGGGGAATGGCCTTATTGTCTTCGCAGAGTATCCCTGAACTGGGCCAGCAAAGTACAAGTCAAAGGAATGTCAATTACAAGTCCCTCAGATATCAGAGACAAGCAAAGGCGGGTTTCACTGATGTGCATTTAGGTTACACCCGCTCGCTAGTCTATACTTAAGATCATCACGAAAATAGCAGATGCATCATGATACAAAATATGAATGTCACTGGCAAATACACAACTCATGATACATACCATGACCGGAGACATCTCGTTGCCGCCAACTCCGAGTCTAAGCCAGCATGTTTACCCCTGCTTCCAATGCCAAGACTCGCCATCTCTTTCAGCCCTTCTCTTCTTCTTACTATAAAATATTCAGTATGTATATGTCACTCAATAGATCCCTGTCATTCAGTAAGCCCGTCTCCGTGGCCGTTGGTCGCATACTCCCCTGTCATCATCGTCCTGCGCCTTCGGAGATTTCTGTATTAAGCATATTCGCGTTGGTTGCTTCTTTGCAGAACAGCGGTCTTATCTTTTGGGTTCATTATTTTGTCGGTTGATTATTGCAGTGCATACTCAAGACGTTTCAGGTGTCAATGAGTTCGACGGGTGGTTGGCTCAGTAGTCCTCGATAGATACTTAGCTAGATTGAGATGTTCAGAACGTGACAACATCAGTGTCGACATGATAGCCGCCTACAACAGAATAGTAGACTTCTCATCGCCAACCTGTCGGCACTCCTGCCAGAGCCACAGCAGTTATTCAACAGGCTGTGCTCGCAACGAGCAAGCGCAACAAGCATCGACATGTGAGTCTACAGCCCTGTCAGAAGCTTTGAAGCTGTACATCAAAGATACAGTATGCATACAACCCACCTGCAACAAAATTCCGATCAGGTTTCCTTTCGAAGTCCATATACTTACTACACCATAAGCAGTGGCCCATGGTTTTTAAATCTACAAGGCTGGCTGCAAAGCACCCGAGAGACGAAGGATGCTCACCATTTTGCCCTTCGCTGGCTCAAAAGATGGTTTGTACTAACCATGAACTGGACATGCTCCCATTCACAAGAAGTTCTCCTCGACTGGCTGAACAGCTGACGCATCAAAGAAAGTAAAAGTATGACCATTACATGTAAGAAGACCTTTCGCTCAATACTCAATGTTTGTCTTGGACACTTTCGATTGTAGCCATCCATCGTTACTCTCCAAGGCAATTGTGAGATCAGATCATCTGGAGCTACCTGGGACGTCGAGCAAGTGGAATCACGCCGTCTACAATTCAAGCCGAAATCTACCAGAATCATTCATCTCTAGATGATAGTTCTCCTGCTTAATCTGTCCATGTTTTCCATTATACCTGAGAATAGTATCAGCAACACATAATGATTAGATGGATACCTATATAGGAATGTTGAATGCTGAGGTCAAGTGACGAGCCACTAAAAAACAGCCGGTAGTAGCAAGCGATTCACCCTTGCCGTCTAAACGAACCATTTCTACCACTCAACGATCCATGGTACGACTATTAACTGTCTCAAAAAATAGCGATCAACGCTCAGAAACCCCATATCAAGCATCTCCTCCTCTACACCTCGCTCATCATGGAGGAAACGCCAATGGGCGAGTCCATCAAGATATCGTGAGTAATCCCCTCATCTAAGCCCACTCCACTTTCATGCGCTGACCCAAATGACTTCTATAGTTGTGAACGATGTCGTCGCCGCAAGGTACGTTGTCCACGTCTTTAGCTCTATATCGACCTCAAAACTAACTGTTCAACAAGATAAAATGTGATCGAAAACGACCGTGCTCGCGGTGTATCAAGGCTGGCACGGAATGTATCCTCAGCGGTAGCGGAGAGAAGCAACGGTATGACTCTACCTCGCCAGAATCATGAACTATCGCCAACTCTAAAACCAACCAGGCCAATATCTAAAGGCTATGTTCAAGCTCTAGAGGGTCAAGTGGCATCTCTTGAGCTACTGCTTCGCAAGCTCGCCGTTGCTGATAGCGCTGAAAGAGATGAGATGCTGTCCGAGATCGCCCTCTCACCACCAGCCTCACTCGACATTACACAGAAGTCGCAGATTGACCATGCCAAGTCAAATACTGACCCTAAAGTTGTAGCTGCTCAGGTCCGTTCTGGACAGCTGAGACGCCCTCGATCGAGCCATGCCACTCAGTTCTTTGGCGGCACCAGCGCTTTTCACATCCATCTCTCACAAGAGGTCTCATTATCCCCGGATGAGATAACTACTCACCTCGGACTTAATTCCACACCGCTCATGATCAACATACCGGAAGTGAGCGCTTCCAGCAGCCCGAGAGACCCGAGCTTTGTCTACGCACCCCACGACGAGACTTCCCAGACATGCATGGCAGCCTATTTCAAGTATCAATATCAGTTCCATATGCTCATCTACAGAGAGTACTTCTTACGAGACTATGATGTTGGCTCGGGAAGATACTATTCAGATGCGCTGCTCTTTGCTATCTGCTCGCTTGGCGCCATGCAGCTCGATGATTCTCGCTCAGTATCCGATATCTTTGCCCACCAGGCCCAGCAACTGATCTACGCGGCTCTCGACAGTCCAGAACTCACCACCTTGCAGGCTTTGGCCTTGTTGGGTTACCGTGAAATTGGTGTAGGTCACACGTCAAAGGGCTGGCTTTTTGCTGGTATGGCCTTCCGACTTGCCCATGAGATGGGTCTTCACCTTGACCCAAACAACTGGGACGCTTCGACAGAAGGAACATCAAACCGTGACACGGAGATTCTTAGACGAGTCTACTGGGCTATCTTTATTGCCGACAAGCAACTGAGTCTCTACTTTGGAAGACCACCAGCTCTGCACCCCAGCGAATCAGACGTCCGCAACACTATCAGATTGCAGTACCCTCCAGACTGGGAGGGTTTGCTGGACACGTACATCTGTAAAGGTGCTTCCGCAACAGAATTCGAAGACGGGGTTGCCCTTGTTGGGTCCTTCATCTACCAAGCAGAGCTGTGCAAGATCGCCCATCTCATGATCACGGATCTCTTCGAGAATCGTCGAGGTAACGTCAACGCCACCGTAGCTGCAGCCAGGTCACGACAAATACACGTGTCGCTCACAAAGTGGCTATCGAGTCTTCCCGGCACTCTGCACTGGAACCAATGGACTGTAGGAGTGGTGCAACCCTCGGTGCTTCGTATGCAGTGAGTTGCCCCCTAAGCCGCGTCATCTTTATATGCTAACAAGTTAAAGCATGCTATTCCATACAATCATGATTATCCTTCACCGGCCACCTTCGCATATGTACGAGAAACAAGGTATTGCTGAAAGCGAAGACGTGGAGATCTGCTACGAGTCGCTGCAGGCTATCCTCCGTTTGATGAGAACATATTCGCGACACTATCGATTCCGCTCGTTGCCCCTGGACTTTGTCCAGACTCTATCCACGGCAGCTGGCACCATTATGATGAAGAGGTTCTTCCAGGGAGCCTCGTGGGAAGACTCAGACATTGCACGGTCACTCTCGACCGTCATTGATGCAATGGAGGAAGTACAGCACACTTGGCCATGCATGGGTGAGATCAAAGACTATGTCGTACGGGCACGAAATGCACAGGTTGTGATGCCCCCGGAAGATCCTCTCATTGGGCCAGATCTCATGAACGGCCTAGAGTTGGGTCACAATGTCACAGCTGAGCTCATGGCTCAGTGGGGAGAAGAGTTAGGCACACTTGTGACGGATGAATTCTTGAGTATGCAGCTTCAAGGTTCAGAACAAGGCGTGATGGCGCCGTTTGACTTCAACCAACCGCCCCTAGGGCCACAATAGGGATGAGTTGTCGGTTGTAAATATTTAGAGGTAGAGTAAGATGTAACAAAGCTGCAAAGCCAATATTGGATATGGAATTCTTCAACAGTCACGCCCAGTCCGTTCTCTTATTTCTAATCACTTTCACCTGAACTGTGCAAAAAATTAGGTAAAGTTTATGAAGATATTAGAATAGAGGCAGAAGTTTAGGCTAAGCTTAGTAAATAAATCCTAAAGCAATCCTAAAGCAATCCTAAAGCAATCCTAAAGCTCATCTAATTTGACTCTACAGAGTAGAAGTCCATTCCTCCAACGCCTTGTTGATACGCTCATTTTCAGCTGTATCTTTGGCCCTCCCCTTCGCCCACTCATAAACTCTATGAGTGGGTAATGCCTTCTCATTAATATCCACTGCCTTTGCATTTGCTTCTCCTGTAATGGCAGAGAGAAGCTGTCTTACAAAGTGGGTCTTTTGTGCCTGTCTATCCAGGATGAACTGGTCGATCTCCGACGGGTGGGCTCTCATGTGCCATATATGGACTTGCTTGTCCTGAGGGAGCCGATATGTTCGCTCAATGACCTGGCCTAGTTTGCCAGATGTCCAGGATGACTCTGTGATGGTCATCTGCGTAGCCCTGGCAAGGTTGAGGCCCGGAATCTCTTCTACTGGTGACCTGGTCCAGTTTCCCGGATGTTCAAAATGGCTCAGCGACAATTATGTGCGTACACCTCGCCAGGTTCACCAGCTCCTGCACTGAGTAGAAGAACTTCTGCCCCCCCCCAGTTGGTAGGTTGAACGCGTACTGGACCCGAGAACGTTCATCCTGATTGACTGTGTCGTTGTACTCAGTAAGAAGGATCCCGAAATTGGGATCCGCCTTGCTGCGCTGTTCAATGGCTTCCTTAATAATGTCCAATAAAAGGACAAACTCAGAAACCACCACAATCTTCTCTCCAGGCCAAAGCTCACGAGTATTTTTGATCTTCTTGAGTATCGCCTCAACTCAAGGCGAGAAGATTTGGGTTTTTTCTTCTTTCAAGAAAGGAAACCATTTCTCCTTGAAATTTGGGCGGCAAAATATCCCCTCCATCGAGAGCCAGTACTGGAAGCAGGGTGATGATCCTGGTCGAATGGGAGTTGTTCAGAAATCTTCTTCGCTACATGTAACAGCGGACTTGCGGCTTCAGCTTGGCTCGGCGTAAGAATGATAACCCAATCCTCTTTCAATAAGGTTCATCCGTTGCAACACCAAATCTGATATATCGGATACCTCGATCAGTCCAATTATTGGTCTTCATTACTGATAGTCTCGATGTAGCAAAGGAGACTTGTACATCGCGCTGAGCAACTGGTGGGAGATTTAGAATTGACTTGGGTCTTGCGATTGTCAATCCCCTGAGGAATGCGTTGGGTAGTGCTCTCCGTTGACGACTGGGAATATCGTCGTTCAGACGAGACTCCCTTATCGGGCTGCAGGAGGTGGCCTATATCCATCGAGACGATGGCTATGATTTATGTTAGGAAGTGATCTGATCAAGGAGCATTGGGATAACATACCGGAGAAGTGCGATGGGCGAATTAAAGCATAATATCCTTTTGGATGGGTTGAAGGAAGAGGCGTACCTTGGGTAGAGAAGCGAGAGGACCTCGTTAAGGATAATATTTGAGGCCGTAATTACGTCATTAAGGCAACGGGAGTACAGAGTAAACTGGCCTCTGATTCAGTGCGGGCATGGGCCATATATGTATGGAGGGCCTTGTGTTTATATCCTTTGTTGGTGCCATTGCGATGTGTATCAGAAACGCTGTTGTTGTATTTCCTGATTGTGCATGTGCAGTTTTTGGCCTCTCTATAAGGTAAGTGTTGCTGACTGGGCATTACATACCTTACCATAGCGGGAAGCGGGGGG